>PVKS010002133.1:0-123960 GCA_004027875.1 Aplodontia rufa
AAAAAAAAAAAAAAAAAAAAAAAAAAAAAAAGACAGCTCTTCATGGGCTTGAGAGGTGGCTCAGCAGTAAAGCTCTTGCCTGGCATGCATGAAGACTCAGGTTTGATCCCCAGCAACATATACAACTTAGTGGAGGAAAAACAAAAATCAGATGATTAAAAAAGAAAGGATGAAAGAAAGCTCTTCATTAATCATCTGAGTCAAATAAAATTTTCTTTAATGAAGGATTTATTACATCTAAGGAACCCACTCATACATGTAGATATTTGCCTTACCTTTAGTTTTATAAGTGGAAATTACCGTAAGAAACCATATGTTGAGTTGGGCATAGTGGTGCATGCCTGTATTTCTATCAGTGCAGGAGGCCAAGGCAGGAAGATCACAAGTTCAAAGCCAGCCTCAGCAACTTAGTAAGACCCTGTCTCAAAATTAAAGATAAAAAATAGGAAAAGGGTTGGGGATGCAGTACGGTGGTTAAGTGCTCCTGGGGTTTAATCCCTGATACCAAAACAAAACAATCATATGTTGAAATTAAATTTGCTTACATGAAGAAATAAACTTCAGAAAAAAATATTTCAAATTTTAATTGTCCTTTTCCTGTAGGAGGTAGTGTTTAGGGTATCTGGACTTGCTTTGCAGATAAGAAACAAAAGAAAGTTGTAGTTAAGTTAGGAAAAAAAAATTCTACATATGAGCATTTGCTGTGTACACCACTGTAGAAGCTGCTGTTTCTCAGAAGATTTGGTTTAGCCATATTTTCCTTTGGAAGTTACTGACTTTTTTTAAGTAATCAATTTTTCAACAGACTTGTAACCAAGAAAATACAGAAACAAAGACAAATATTAATACTTACGGTGTTTGTTTCCAGAGATGTCATTTTATTCCACTAGAACGACTTTAATGTAAAATAATAAAACAAAAATCACAATTTAACTTTTTAAACCAGCCAGTTAGTCATTGTTCCCACTTCTGTCCTTCCTTTCGTCCTCCATCCCCTTTTCTACTCCACTTATGTTTGATTTCCAGCTGCCTGATTGTGCTATCAGAGAGTTCCCTCATAATTTACTTTTGTCAAGCTTAATTGAAGTTTTAGAAAGTGAAATAATGTCTGGATAAAACATGATGACATGTGGCAGTTTTATGAAGTGGGATATGGGGAAATGTCTGTGGCAAGAAATCCATCAAGAAAGAATGTATTCTCCTTTGAGACAGAAAGGAAAACAGATACAGGCTTCAAACTCTTGATCGTTTTCAGACATACGCCCCACTGGGGAGAAGCTGGGGGCGGGGATGTATCTAGACTGAGGAACATAACTACAATCTGGATTGAAGACTTTTTATCCCAAAAGGTACTTTTTAGGGAGGGGGCTACAAAGGCAGCCCTCCCTACCCTTTTTGTCAGGTTGTGATGTTCCAATACTTGGTATGAAAAAGCTGAGAAGGCTGAGTCTTGAAAATGGGGAGCAAAGGTTTAGGATTCTAAGCATTGTTAGTTTTGTTCCTTTTGTGCATATGATTGTAGCCATTTCTCAAACTTGTCTCCCTCCCGTGGGAAAGGCAGATCATTTGGAAAATTCTGAGGCTTTTAAAAATTCCAGTACTTTCTAAAGCATATCACTGAGGAAGGCCAATAATCCTCACCAGTAGCTGACCAATGTAGCTGCTGTGAATGAGAGAGCCTCTGCCATTACCTTTGTGGACCTTATGGATCTAAGGAAAAGGGTATTTGTTGGAACATATTTAAAATCATAACTTTTTCCTCTCAGTGGTTTGCAGGAAAAATTTAGACAGCACAACAGTGGCAATTCATGATGATGAGATCTATTGCAAATCCTGCTATGGAAAAAAGTATGGGCCAAAAGGCTACGGTTATGGCCAGGGTGCTGGCACGCTCAACATGGACCGCGGCGAGAGGCTGGGCATCAAGCCAGAGAGGTGAGATAAGAGGATGTTTGTTACCTTCAGAAGTAAGTTACAACACTTTTAATGTTGCTTGACAGTCAGGAACCTAGGAGTTTCCCGATTTTTAGCTTAAATAAAGTAAACAAAGTGTGAGTCAGATATTCTAATGTAAACCTGTAGTCTTTAAAAATTTCAAAATATTGACAGTTTAGTCCCCAACAAAGTTCTTACTATTTATTTCAGTGATTTTTTTTTTTTTTTAGTACTGGTTTTATAGCATTTTAAGATGTTTATAGGGGTCAAATGTTCTCAAAAGCAAGTGATTTCTTAGCACTTTTAGAGACCAATTATTGTGAAGTTAAATGATAGAGAAATTAGCACCTGAATCACGACAGGCATTTCTTACATGCAGTTAAGCAGTCAGGGCAGATTCCTCCACCACTCCTTCCATGTCAGAATCTTCATTAAGAAATTACTTTTCTTTAACTTAAAAACATGAAATTATTTTGTTTTTGAAATTCGTACCAGAGTATCAGGGTGCTAAGTATGTCAATGTTCACTTAGTATTTCATATTCAGGCTAAATAATTTCATTTGGCATTTCCTCAAAATTCTTGTTTTCATTCGAACTTAAGATTTTTCACACCAAATTTATATTGAAGCAGTCAAAATTGGTAATATTCCAGTAAAAAGAGCCTTTCTTTGGATAAGGCCATTAAGCCTTCCAGACACCATACAATATTGTTCTTGTGTAATCATCGCAGCAATCCTACTAGGTAGTTTCCTTTCTTACCCAAGTATAAATTGAAACAGAAAAGGTTAAGTATTTTGCCTAGTCACACTGTTAATTTGTAGAGCTTGGAACTTAAGCTAATCTACCTCCAGAGTTTGTGATCTGAAACAGTGCATTCTGGCTTGGCTAAAACAATCCTCATGTATGGAGTGCCTGCTGTCTGCCCAACATTTATCTTTCTGTATAATCATCACAGTAATTCTGGAACGTAGCTATTCTGTCATCGTTTTACATATGAGGACATGAAGGGTTAGAGGTCACGCAGAGAAAGCCATTTGGTTCCCAAACCAGGGCTCTTTCCTCTGCTGTGAGCTACATTAAGGTTCACCTCTCTTTGAAAACTCTACTTTCCACACTCACAGTTTCTAGGCCATGGCCTTTATTATATGTACAAGAGCCAGCTTCCTCATGGCATGCCATCACTCACAGAACCCCAGCTTACCTTTGGTCTTCATTTGTTATACTTATTCTGCTCTCCTTAACTTGTTGAATCCATTCTTGTTTTCAAACTTTTTATTTCAAGCCTTTCAAAATATGTGTATCTGCACACTGTTCCCTCAACCAAAGTAACATTCATTTGTGACCCCAAAAGTAAGTCAGTTATTGTGGCCATGATTTCAAAGTCACAAACATGAGTGGAGTCTTCTCTTTACTCCCATTTCTCCATCTTCTCCAGTAATTGGCAAACCCTTTCCTGGCCTGTCTCCATATCTAACCTTACCTGTTCCTTCCTGGTCTGGCCAAACTCTACTCATCCTTCAGGACCAAATTGTAAGCTTACTTCATCTCCCAAGGAACCTTTCTTAATGGCACTGGATACCCTTGTGGTGTGTGGTAATTGTGTTTTACATGGAGATTAAACATCTTCCCAAGGTTGATCTCTAAGGGCAGCACCAAGTGGGAAGAACTCTTTTCACTGAGGCCAACCTGCATTTTCAGTTCAGGCTCTCAATTTATTAATTCTCTTGCCTTGTCATAACATCTGAGTCCCCAGTTCTTCATCTGTAAAGCAAGTTAACAGTTATCCATACACTATGAAGTTTTAAAAATCTCTGTGAAGTTTTCATTGATATGATTGACAGACTTGGAAATTTTTCTTGGGACTCTCATAACTGCAAGTATTGGATGTTATTGTTAACAAGTTTTTAAAGAACACTTTAAAAAGAAGTGTATCAGTAGATGGGGAGATTTAAAAAAAAATACAACTACATTAGGGTCAACTGGAGAAACCAATATTGCAGATACTTTGAATTGGTATTTGTTGCTTAAAATATTTCCATTGGCCATCCACAAAGGATGTCATATATTAAACAACTTGGATAGAAGTGTAGAAAACTATTAATGACTCCAAAAGACAGATGGTAAAGATGATGATATTAAATATGCACAGGAAGCATTTGAATATATTGTTTTATAAAAAGGCAACCTTATAAATTGAGTTTTAGAGGGAGGAATTTTATTTTTCCATCTGGCCTTCATTTCTCTGACATTTAGTTGTGTGCTGAGGTTTGAGTCCTTGTACATGACTTTGTACATGGCAAGCACTTTAACTGTTGAGCCACCTCTCTAGCCGCAAGATTTTGATTTTATGTGTACATAACATCACAAGATGTAACCAGGAAAACACTTTTTTCCCAAATAGAATATTGATACCTCGGCTGCCACTTACTCAATGTTGTTATCTAGTTCACCTACTTAACTTGTAAGGTTCTACAAGGGCCTCAAAGCCCAGAGGCTGTTCTGTACGTGATAAATATACCTACTTTTTAAATGGAAAACAATTTCTACTGAAATATGGTTTGTACCCTGGTGACCTGTAAATAGTGACAAAAATGCCATTCTGTCTAAAGAAAAATAAAGCTAAGCACAGTAACAACCGAAGTTTCTAAAATATTGGGTCCCATGAAAAAAGTAGTTCATACTTTTACCCTTCTTAGGATATACTGGTGTAAATTAAATAATCTGTAAAACATGCCTGACTTTCCTAGTTTGTCAACTACTTAAGTCAACTGATCAGTTGGCAGAATTTTTTAACTGAAAAAATTGTTTAACATTGATTTTTCATTCTCTTGTTAAGTACAAAGCTAGATATGATTCCAGTGGTATTGATAATATGAATCTGGGATAAAAATAATTGCATAGTAAAGAGCCTAGCACTGGAGATTAATGGATTCTTTAGACTCAGGACCAGAAATAGGAGTGTGAGGGGTTGGCTGGCTTTTTCTAGTAATGAGTCCATATAAACAGATTAAGTAACTGAGCCAGTGATTAATTTCTTCTTTGTTCTTTCCCCTGTACTGGCTGCAAAGACTCCAGCCTTGAGACAGAATAGCATTTAAGTCCCAGAGTTCCATCGTTCCTGCCTTATGAATTTACAAGGGCCTTTTGGAAAATCTTGCCTCATATTTTTCCTCCTTTCTACAAGTGTTCAACCTCATAGGCCAACAACAAATCCAAACACTTCAAAATTTGCTCAGAAATTCGGAGGTGCTGAGAAGTGTTCCAGATGTGGGGATTCTGTATATGCTGCCGAGAAGATAATTGGAGCTGGAAAGGTAAAGTGTCATTTTGAATTAATAACAGGGAATAACACCCTCTGCTCCGTTGGTGTCCTAAACCCCTCCATGTCCCATTTAAGTGATATGTCATCTGCTTTGAATTAAACTTTTTTTAAACTAAATTTCCACCAGGATCATTTTTTTTTTTTGACATATCAATTTTATGTTTAGAACCTACTTTCATAGGGAATGCTCCCAAAAGTCATGAAAAAGGCCAGACTGTCAAACCACCTGGGATCTGTGGGTTAGTCCATGTAATCAAGGTCAGGACACCAGATGCTAATTACACGTGTGGACTCAGAAGTTACCACTTAGCCTCACCGAGAGGCCCAACTCTCAACCAAAAGGCAACAGATTTTCAAACAAGCAGACTGGGTTGTGGCAAGACCTGGGATTGCTCTTAGGGAAACAGCCTTCCATTTTATAGCTCCCCAGCCCAGGTCTCCTGTGAAAGTTTGAAGACAACCTTTTGTGGATGGCCAAGAATACAGAGAATACAGAGAAGGGCCAGTTTAGCCTTCCAGCTGAGCTGAGCCACAGCAACCAGGAGCTTGCATTGGGTTTATCTTCTGAGCTACTTTTTGCCACACCTAAATTCTACTGTAGCAACCAGGCCTCTCAAACATGGTAACAAATCTGTCTCTTCTAGCCCTGGCACAAAAACTGTTTCCGATGTGCCAAGTGTGGGAAGAGCCTTGAATCAACAACTCTGACTGAGAAAGAAGGTGAAATCTATTGCAAAGGTAAGATTAATGTCCTACTGTTACCCATGAGTATTCATTCCATACTGGATATTTTTTTAATGAAGTTTTTCACCAGGATGAAAAAAACCACAAAATACTCCGAAATCAGAAAAACAGGCATAGTGTTGCTATTTGAATATAAGATATCCAGAGATGCTTAGATGAGAGAACCAGAATATTGAGTTCTGTTCGAGGTATATGAATATGAGGGTAACAAATGGTAATTTAGCAGATCTGACTGCCATGCTTGTAATTCAGCATGTCCATGAGCAGACTAAGGAACTGGAATGTTGGACTTGACTTCTCCAGCTTGCAGATTAATTACAACGCATATTTTCTATCTGAAATAAATTGAACTCTTTGGCATGGCTAAGAGTTTATTTTTTAATTTAGGGGGATTTGTATTAAATAAGCAAAGCCTAATGGACTTGCACTAACTGTTTTTTTTTTTTTTTAGGATGCTATGCTAAGAACTTTGGGCCCAAGGGATTTGGCTATGGCCAAGGAGCAGGAGCCCTTGTTCATGCTCAGTAAAGGTGTTAAACCAGAACTAAGCATCACACACTGAGAATCTCTTCATAATCTAGACAGATAATCTTGCAACACTACACTACTGTGAAATTCTACCAGCATTAAGTGCTACATTCCCCTGTTCTTGGATAGGCTGGCTAACTTGTAGATAGAGAGCACTGTATCCTTTCGCTTTATTCGCTGGTATTTTCAGGAACCGATTCTTTTTATGTTTTAAATAAAAACTTCAGCTTCATTTGTGTTGTCTTTTAATTAACCTTTTGGAGGAGCTGTGTGGTTTCAGTTAATTTAAGCCTGTTTGGGAACCTACTTCCATTCTGCTAATCAATCCCATTATCCATTTGACTCACTAGGCTCATGTTTACTAATATAGGTGTTGAAAAGAATCTAAGCTGAGGAGTATGGCTTAGGAGTGAGGGTTGCCAGGCAGCAAGGTGTCACCAGTTCAGCTCCTCAGAGCTAGCATCCAGCAGTAAGGCAGCTCTTTCCTTCCTGTCCCATTATAGCCTAGAAATGATGCTTCTCTTTTGAAGCAGAGTTCTCCCAGTTGTAGCTCTTGGATGAACCTGCATTAGAATTGCCTGGGAAAATTAAAAGGCAGATCTGAAAGCTCCACTTCAGCCCCACCAAAGCAGAATCTCTAGCTGTAAGTTGGGCACAGAAACCTTTCTAACAAGATCTGCTGGAAAGGGAGACCCCAAACTGGTGGGCATAATAGTAAAGGCAAGAAGATATTAAGTTCTTTTATCTGTACTTAAAAGTCATTACAGGTAACTAGCATGTGAGGCTTAGCTTCACTTGAACTGGATAGACATTAACTAAATCCTGGAATGGGAGGTGGATTTTTTCACATTTCAATTCTGCCTAAGTAGCAAAAACTGTTGCATTGTCTGCATGAAGTCTCCTGCCTCAGATAGAACTGAATGTTTCCATTACCCACCTCCAGAAGATTTTTGACTATATATATGTCCTTTCTCCCAGGGTGTGAAATTGGTCTGTAATGTATGTTAGTAAAATTGAACCAGCTTGATTTGTGAACACATCTTTCCAAAGCCCACGTTTACATCTGATACTGCTTATTCAGAAAAGCTAAAGGAAATATGTATGACATTAAAAAAAAAAAAAAAACTTTGGAAGTTGTTCGAGTGTATATTTGCTGAAATAAGTGAAATAATTCACACGTACTTTACATCATATTCTTATACAGCAAACAGTTTCAATGTGGGATAGGAGGGCCTTTAGTTAAGAAAGCTGGGGAATAAATTAGTTGGCAATATCCTAAGTTGAATTGAAAGAGAAGAGTCATGCAACGGCTTCTGATTGAGTAGTTTTAAAACGTGTCCATATATTCCTTGACATTCCCACTTGGAAGTGTTGCAGAAATGTTTGTCCCTGTACATTTATCGTGTACACTGGCATCGGGAAGGCCCTGACAGCTTTACACTGAATTTAGGTGTCCATGGTTACCACCACACGGTTACTACCATCATCTAGGGAAATGTCGACTAGGACCTGCAGTTCTCAAATGTTTTGCTTTCAGAATCCCTTTATATTATTAAAGTATTGGAGAGTCCAGATAACTTTTGTTTATGATTCTTGTTACCCTTCAATATTTTCCACACTAAAAAAATTTCAGGGGCTGGAGAGGTGGCTCAGTGGTAGAGTACTTCCTGTCACGCGTGAGAACCTAGGTTCAATCCCCAGCACCACATACACAACTAGGTGGAAGAGAAAAAAAACCAATTGAAAAAATATTTAAAACTTCAAATATCTAACTATTTAACTCAGACTTTCTTTATAGCCAAGATTAAGAGAGGCCAGATTTACTTTTTCACTAAAAACAAAACAAAGCAAATTATACAAACTTTAGGACACCAGACATAAGAAGGATAGTTATGGGGCAAGGGGAGCCGGGGGAAGATCAGTTTTACAGATGACCAAAACCTACTGCTTTGAGAGAATTGCTAGGATATACTATTGCAAGGAGGGACAACAACTTGAGCTGGACGCTACCCTGAGTTGACATAGAGCTGTGAGTGCAGAGGAACCAAGGTAGCTAGTCCACAGGACTGGAGAGTGATACGCAGAGAGAACTTATGAAGCCACCCCCACAACAGCTTGTGAGTCTTCAGCTAAATTCTGAAAGAACATGTATTTTAGATAATTGCCTGACTGCAGGGGGAAACCCACTGCTCTTAGTATCTGCTGCTCACATGGGGCAGCAAGGTACCTATGCCCACCACCAAGATGGGGAAACAAGATTCCTAGGACTTGAGAAAGAATACACAGAAGCCCCAAGCCTCAATAATGGGGAATAATTAGTTCTGAACTGAGCACAGCTCTGGTATTGCCTAACAAATCTTAAAGACCTGAAAGGATCCATTTTTCCAAGTAACTGCATCCAGAACAAAACTTTAAAATTGGTTCAGGAATATAAAAATATCCACCATCAAATTCACAATCTGGCAGGCATGCAAAGAGGCAAAGAAAAAAAAATCCATAGTAAGTGTGAAAAATCTGTCTAAACCAACCAGAACTAGCATAGATATAAAGGTTAACAGGTAAGGGGGCTGGAGCAGTGGTGGCTCAGTGTTTACAGTGCTTGCCTGGCATGTGAAAGAACGTGGGTTTGAACCCCAGCACAACATACACAATGAAGTGTAGGAACAAAGTCACATGAAAAAACAATTTTTTCTCTCTCTCACTGTCCTTTTTTTTTTTTTTAATTAACAGGTAAGGATATTATGTGTTTTCAGAAAGTCAAGCTACAACAGAGTGAAGTCCAAACACTGTAGATGAAAATACACTGAAGAGTAAATGAAAGTCTGGACACTGCAGAAAGAAACATTAATGAACTAAGGCCATAGAAACTCTCTAAACATGAAGATGTTTAAACATGAACATAAAGAATTGAGAAGATGAAGATCCATGAACTACAAGACAATGTCAAGTTATCCAATATATGTATTTAACTGAAGTCTCCTGAAAGTGGCGAAGGAAAACTACTTGAAATAAGGTCTGGAAAATATTCTGAATCTGATGAAAACTGTAAACCTTCTGATGTTGAGAATGGAACAATATGACCTATTAAAAATACTTGTCAATTCTAGTAAATGATGACAGAAATTTATCTGTGTACACATTCATATTCAAAGGCAAAATAAGAGTTTTCTAAGAGCCTCATACGGTTTTCTTAGGCTTGTGGCTTGCTCACCGAGTCAAGGAGCATTCTGAATGTTTTACTTGGAATTATAGATTTTTCTATTTTAAATGTCACATAAATGCATTTAATTAAAAAAAAACTCTTATAACAGGCACTTGATGAAATTGAAGGTTTACTTTCTAACAAGAAGCTAAGATTTTTTGTCCTGGCATATACCACTTATTTCCAATTACATCTATAAATGAGAATCGTGTGCCTGCATCACAGGTTCAGTCCACAGTCTGGCCAGGAATGGTATGCATACAGGCAAGCAATGAAGAGGACCAAGGAACCTGACTGCAACAAACACTGATGGCTTTACTCTACTTTGCATAGTGTTCAAAATACTGCTGCTTGAAGTCAGCTCTAGAGGCATTTCTTTCAGCATCACAAAATATTTATGAATTGAGCATTAGTCAAGTCTGAAAATATTCCCATTTAATACCACTGAGTTCCCAAACATAAACAACCATACGAACAAAACGACAGGGTCTGTCCACAATTTTTGCTTTCTAAATTCTCAAAGATTCCTTGCTATACATAACTTCTCAGGTAAAATGTGATCGATGTTTGCTAGGTTTCATTCTGCAGTATTTTATTACAGAGCCTTTAGATAAACTTACATTTAAAACAAGATTTTCTGAGAAGTCCCTACTCCATGAAATCCAAAATTCTTAGAATTTATTTTTATAAAAAAAATGACACATGCATACACACAATTTGAAATTTCTAGAATACCAACTTCACCTTTTACTTGGCAAATCCCTATCATATTTTACCACTTGACTCCTCATTGACCAGAATATGAATAAATATACAGAACTATCTTTTCATCTCGTAGGTACCACTACTATGATTTCTTCCTTTAAGTGAACTGAATGAAATTATAGACAAGCACACATGTTAAGAGTCAATATTTATTCTGATTAATATTTTACAAAATTCTGACAGATTTAATTTATGTAAGGAGAACTAATTTATTAATAAACACTTTACAGGTTTTTCTTTCCACGGAGTAACACAGTAAGTAGCAAAATAATACTTGGCACAGTTATAAATAAAGAAAATATAAAATAAAAATACCCATGGTTTAAGTATAATGATGTCTTTTATGTCTATTAATATTTCAAATAAATTCCTACCAAAAAAAAAATGAATGAAAAAAATGCCAAAGTCATTCATGTTCAGATCTCAGAATTAAGTTCCTATTTGCTAAAAGTATACAATGAAGCTGATATGAACTATTCCCAAAAGGGTCACCTTCAGACACAACTTTAGAGCTGAGTTAAATTGGTTCTACACACAGGACCTACAAAATAATTAAACAGTAAGTACACTGCTGCATAGTTGGCTCCTGACCATCTGACCATTTCTAAGTTTAGATTCCACTGGTGCTATGAAATGGTTAGTACTAAAGCATTTTCATTGTGAATATTTTCCATATAATTATACATCTAGAGGTCTTGTCAATTTAACTGAGAGACATCTCTTTTGCGCTGAAAAGAATATTGCACCACAAAGAAAGAACATGGTAACAACATTCTTATCCAAGCTCAGAAAACTACCACATTCATTAAGTTAATTAAAATGTATCTGATAAAAACTGCAACTGAGTCTTCAGGTGAAGTGGCTCATAATTAAAAGAAAGTTAAAACAAATACTAGTATTTTATAAATAACTTTAAATTTAAAAATTATCAGAAATTTCCCCCAATTAGACAAAACTAGCAGAGACATTTGTAAAGTTAAGCAATCTTTTACATTCTATGACAAAATGGCACAATGCTATTGCCACCACACACCCATTTCTTCCCTTTTCAAAAATAAAGGACATACGCCAGTTTCCTAATATTAAAACACTCAGGTACATTAAGGGTAATCTTCTTTGATATGTGACTTATGGTCAAAGAAACTACTATATAAAAGTGGTAGTATCTGGAAATACTGAACATCAACTATTTACATTTTCACTGCTCCTCTTACTAAGGCAAGGGGCGGGTATACCACTAGATTACTTTAATGCCTGTAATTTGCATTTTACAGGGAATACTAATTTTACCAAGCATCAGACATGCAGTGAACTTGCAGGGTATAATGCCTATTAACAGCAATATTGAACATCACTAGAAGCTCATTAATTATCTCCCTTTTCTTTTTGGTTGGATAAAATGAAATCAGCAGCTTTAAAAACACTAACACAT
The DNA here is from genome assembly GCA_004027875.1 of Aplodontia rufa. Classification (NCBI taxonomy): domain Eukaryota; kingdom Metazoa; phylum Chordata; class Mammalia; order Rodentia; family Aplodontiidae; genus Aplodontia; species Aplodontia rufa. The sequence goes on from PVKS010002133.1 coordinate 11,929, forward strand.
ATAGACAAAACTATTTGATAAATTATTTATATACAGATAAACAATCTTTACACTGGTCTAGGATCTGTGGTCAGTCTGACCTCCCTTTTCCCCTCCTCCTCCCACCCCATTCCCTCTCACAAGTTTCCCAAGGGTTGCTCGAACCACAGTTTGCTACAGCATTTAAGAGGACTAAACCAAGTCTCACTCTGTAAACAATATTCATGGAAGTAGTGACTAGAAGTTCACCATGAAGGTATGGAAATGCTGCAACAAAAATTGATCAGTGCATCACATTTAACAATAAGAAAAATCTTTCTGAACTTGTTTCAGACAGCATCAACAAATTTTAAAACATATTCGACACTGAGAAAACTGAAATCATCTTGGAGATTAAATCCTATTATCTGATAGGTCATTTTTTAAGAAAAGAAAAACACCATTAGCTTTTCTTTATTCCCATGTGCTATATACAGAGATCATGCTCCATCTATAGCTTAAACTGTTATTTTGTCTACATTTTGTAGCTCAGAATTTAAAAAGTATTTCCACTTACCTCTATTACTAAGAAGTTCGTATTAGTTTATTTTGCCTTTTCTTAAAAATCTCACCTCAACTCTTAAAAATTGGACTGTTTGAACATCAAATTAAATTCTAATTTATGCTTCACTGGATAATATCTGCTATTATACATTCTATGCAGTGTATCATGCACGCAGCAGGGCTTTTAAATTTGAACAAAATAGTATGACTTAACTATACTCATGCAAGTGCTTTATTATCAGACCATAAAACCTCAGAGCAAGGTTACTACAAGTTATTTCACTGAACTAGAAATATACCAGCATTGCAGTGGCTGATAGAAACAAAATATTAGCACATTTTTTTGTGAACATTATTTTCTTGTATCTTTGAAGACACATTACACAGTAGATCCCTAATAAAACCACATGATTTTCATCACAGTATTTACATGTACATTCTAAAATGTACATAATACTAGTCAATCAATTTTCAACAATTCTCCTGGAATTAGATGCAATACTCAGTAGATAGCATCATAAAATGTGGCTATGTATCATAAATTTAGTTTTTGTTAGAACTGAACATTTCTGATCAGTGTACCATATCAACAGTTAAGTTCCTTCTTTTTTCATGAAAAATATAATTAGAACAAAACAAAAATTCTGAGTATGTTGTGAATTCCCACATTAAGAACCATTAAAATTCTTTTTACAATCTTTCTTCTTCCCAGAAGTGGCAGTGTGTTCTGTCCATATTGACTTTTGTTAATAAAAGTGTTGGAAAAAAAAAGACTGTAAAATTCACCGTTAGCCCTACACACAGCATGCTATTGTTCAAGGATGTGGATTCGAGTGTGAGAGAGACACAGACACAATTTTCAGGCACCACTCAGCAATATGCTTCATAGGATAAAGATGTTGCTACACAAGCTGATACCCAGATCCTGATATTTGGTCATATTCTATTGTATACTGTCTGGTCCAGTCCACAATAACAGGACGAAAGAGGCCACAGCATCGAAATTCAAAGAAGTCTATAATATTCCTTACACATCCATGGCTAAAAATGGTCACCCAAAAAGAAAGAAAATTGAATTAGTACAAATGATTTGAATTCAATATAATTTTTTTTGTTAAACATATATTTTCCTAAACAAAAAACTCAAGGTTCCTTGCAAAAAAGAATCAATTTACCATTATAAAAAAAAATGCACATGTTTTCCATAACTCTGATGACAATGATTTATATTCTTTTGCTAATTTAAAAGGTTATATTATTTCATTCCTGTGCTACATACAATTTTTTGCAGGGGTTAAGGGGATAGGAATTGAACCCAGTGGCACTTTACCACTGAGCTACATACATCCCCAGTGCTTGAAATTTTTTTTTTTTTTTTTTAATTTGGAGATAGGATCTCACTAAGTTGCTGAGGATGGCCTAGAACTTGTGATCCTCCTATATCATTCTCTGGAATCACTGAGAATTACAGGCATGTGGCACTGCACTCAGTAGTCCACATATAATTTTTGATTAAAATCTTCTTTGATTAGTGATGGCAAGGAGACAAACTATCTCCAAAGTGAGAAAGGAAGTAAAAGACAAATTACATGTAACATGAATTTGGCAACAGCCCTAATAGTAAAAATTTTAAAAAGAAATGTCAAAGCTAAGTTCAGGGAATTTCAGAACTTCCATGACACCTTTGAAAAATCAGGCAGCTTTACACCTTGCATAATTATTGTACCAATAAGACTATTCTTTTTTTATGGAAAAGTATGTTCACTTTCCAGACATTGAGGGTAGGTAACAGCTTAAACAAAACTCAATTTTAAATATTTCATGTAATCAAATTTTTAAAATATGAGATATCACAGATTTATAGAGTTAATGTGATGAATTCTATGTTTTGTTATAGTATAATGATAAACTTACCAATGCTAGTTCTGTAGAAATCATAAATTCCATAGGATTTTAAAACTGGTTTACATATTGCTAAGTAAAATAAATATTTCCTATTTCATATCCTCTTGCCATACCACAAATATTCCTCCTCAACGTGTTCACTAGATAATTACTGTTCACTCACTAAGGAACTTCTATGAAGGAAAATATTCCATTTATAAATATGTACATACTTGAATGGGCTTTCAATAGATGTTGTTGTGACTTTAAAGTGCTTGTATCTTCTGGCATTCATTCTTTCATTTGTAGTAATACCTAAACATGATATCTAAGAGGAAAGAGAAAGCAACCCATTACTCCTTTGATTATTCAATGTACAAAGAGGAAAAAGTTGGTTCTCAAGAGGACTAGCATGGACAGGAGCATGAAGAAATCTGCTTTTAGTTTCCCACCAGGAACTTATCAAAATAGTTTACATGGAATCATTTAAACTCAGTAGCCAGTTAAACACAAAAGATACTTTAAAAAAAAGATATTTAAAAACAGGTCACTTGGCATTTTGCATTGGAGACACACAGGCACAACCTCTCCATCAGCCTCTTTCAGAATGTGCTTTCAAAACATCCTTAATTTTTAAGGTTTTTGAAAAAAATGATATTTGCATATAATAAAACAGTACAATTAAATGAATGCAAAATTAATGGAATCATCCATCTAAGCTAACACATACCCAATAAGAGAAATAACAATTTCTGCTGAGCCAGGTGTGGTGGCACATGCCTATAATACCAGCATCTGAGGCAGGAGGATCACAAGTTTGAGACCAACCTCAGCAAATTAGTGAGGCCCTAAGCAACTTAGTAAGACCCTGTCTTAAAATAAAAAATAACAAGGGCTGGGGATGTGGTTCAGTGGTTAAGTGTCCCTGGTGTTCAATTCCTGATACAAAATCATCATCATCATCATCATCATCATCTTCATCTGCTGTGAACAGTTATAAAAGTTAGAAGTTTATAATATGAGAGGAGAAAGGAGAAAGAGAGGGAGGTGGAAAGGAAAGCAAAAAATTAAATAAAATAAAACATCCTTGAAAAGTCACAGTGGGTAGGAAGAGAATACATTACTACCTTTTAAGCAGGGAATTTTTAAAACAGCACATTAAAGAACAAATAATTCATCTATACCTACCTGGTACATCTGACACATGAGTAATACAGCCACCCACATGAAATGAAAAATACTGTTCAGAAACATCCAAAACATCCAAGGTGAACATGTGGCAATTTGAGTAATATATGTCCAAAATCCATCCTTGGTATAAGTGGTTTCACAGTGAAGTCCCCAGTCTAAAATCAGAAGACAAGGGGCTCACTCCTTCATTCAATCATCATCAAAGCACCTCATGCAGGCTTTCAGGTTAGCACAACTTAAAAAGCAAGATCTGATGTTCCAGATTTAATTGATGACATAGAATATAGCAAATGCTTTTATATTTTGAAATAACCTCATCATATACATTAGTGAAAAAAAATACACCAGACAGTAATGGAAAAGCAGCAACCAGTCTTAAAATAATTACTGTATATCTTATGAACAGATATGTTTGATACTGAATATACATAATACTTAAAAGAACATTTCTTTTAAACAAAGAAAATATGATAAATATTTTGGAGGGGGTGGGGAATATAACATAATAGGATCACATTAGTAAGGTAAGCATTTTCTAACACAAATCTGCCCCTTCAGAGTTGCTGCAATCAAAAATTACTTTTATTGGCAGGTTAAGTGTTATCTCAGGCTGATCCAGAAACTCTGACAAAATCTTTCTCTTATTCTCTATTTCAAGAGGTAGCCTCCTTTTGTTCATCAGGGGAACAAAACTGATCATTTTTAATATCTCTGGGGGTAGAAAGACTAAGAGACCATTCTTCCAAGACTTATTTCTAAACCAGAATCTAATGGTTTATGCTAAGCATCATTAAGCCCTGAAGTATAGTAACTAAGTCCTTCATTTAAACTTTTTCAGATCTGTGTATCCACAGTAAAAAAGCTATCATTTCCTCTAAAGTACTAACCTTTGATCAAGTGAATATCAACATTTCTTAAAAAGAAATTTCTTATACCCAATATTGCCTAATAGGCAATAATTACAGCTTATTTTTCAAAATAGTAGTTCAAGTTTTGTGCAAACTTAATTCTACATATGCATTCCCAATTGTTTGTTGAAAAGAGGAACCAGCACAACTGCTGCATCTACAGACCACCAGAATAAAGCGAGCACAGGATGTGAAACATTGGTGTATTTTACCCAGAAGCTTTTCAAAGCCTATTAAACCAACACGTTTTCCAGGGGACACACATATTAGAAGGTGGCTAAACTGATAAGTGTTTGCTTATACTATATACTGAAGATATCTGATAGAGCTGTATTTATTTTTTCCTTTATGTTTTATAAGGTGTTCCCCAAACCATGTATTTTTATGTAAAAAGGCTTTTCATTACATAATTTGTTACTATGTTAAGTAATCTGAGTATGCAAACATTTGTTTTAAGAAGGCAAAAAACTAATTCTACTCACAAGAAATACAACCATAAATCATCCAGCAGATCATAAAAAGCAAGAAGAATAGGTAGCCCATAAAGTATCTATGGTTGCCTGCACCTAAAGAACAACACAGACACAATGTGTTTCAGCTAGGAAAAAACAACTGGTAATACCCTTTGAGAGGTATGCTATGAAAGGTGTGATACAACTTTGACAATAAAAATATACATTAATTCTTTTATGAAATAGCTTTCAAGAAAACAAATGTTTTAGTAAAAATCTTAAAATAAGAATGCTCATCATTACACACAAAGATGTGATGACTACAATGATGTTCACTCTGAAGGCAAGAGAATCCCAAAGAACCAAATAAATCACAATTCTGACCTTCACTCTCATCTTTGTTTTGTGAGATTTAAAATAACCCTATTTTACCTTTATTTTATAAATCTTATAATCCAACTTTTCAAAGGTTTCTCTACAACAGTCATATAATCTTTGTAATGTTTCTCTTCTGTTGCCACCTAAAATCTCCAAGGCCATTTCTCAGATTTTTTTACTTCATCTCATTAGATAATAATACTCATGAGCATTGAGGTATGTACAGTTATGTATTATTGCTCTCTCTGTACATAACATCATTTCAAACATGTTATTACTTTATTTTATACAGCTTAATTTAAAAACCAATATTATTTCTTTATCCATTTCATTGCTACACAATGGAGAAAGAAGGAAAGAATATGCACAGAGAACATAGAGAAATCAGTCTTTCCTAGACAGTGATCTGTAACATTTTCCCTCTCTGTTGAGCAAGTTGGTTTGTTAACTATAAGATAATTGAGGGACTGGAGGGGTGGCTTGGCATTTACGGTGCTTGCCCAGTATACACAAGTACATGGGTTCAAACCCCAGCACCCACGTACACAGCAGTGTCAGAGCAACAAAAGCCATGTGAAAAACTCAATAAAAATTAATTCTCTCTCTCTCACTGTCCTTCTCTCTTAAAAAAAAAAAAAAAAGAGAGAGAGAGAGCTAATCGGGAGTGTTGTGTCAAGGATACAAGAATTTTCTGCTACCAACTTTAATATTGCACTTTATTAATTACCTAAGTAACATGTGAACGATATATTTTAAGAATTACTAATATAACTTACCTACACAGTTACCCACCCACGGACAATGATGATCAAATTTTGCTATACAACGGTTGCATACGCCACAATGTTTGGACCTCACTGGTTTCCGTATCTGTTAATAATCATGTTAAAGGATTATGAAAGTTTCTGTACATTAGAAGAGCATTTATTTTCTCCCAATACAATTATGAAAAAAACCAAAGGTATATTTTTGAACAAGGTTATATCAAGATTTTCAAATAAAACTAAGCAAAAATTACTGTTATATTACTTAATGAAATTTTAACGATAACAAAGACTAAAAAGATGACTTTCACAATACAAATCCTCATTTTGTTCTAAATTTAACAAAGCCAATTCACAAGAATAGCAACTAAGATTTCAAGACCAATTTTATGCTGTGATGAACAAGTATGCGTATATGTGTGTGTATCTGTATTACTCTCAAAAATTCTAAACACTGACTCATTTGATTAATGGTCATGATACTATTCTTTAATAAATGAATTTAAATTGCTCCTTACTAATAAAAGAAAAGTCAGGTTAGAAGCGAATAAAAGAAGCTTTTAAAATTTGAAATCATTAATATAAGTGCCTTTGCAACATTAACAAATTCAGCCAAAAATGTTAAGTGCACACATCTATATAACTGTCTCCCGAGATCTCAGATTAAGGTTCAGCATTTCTCCTGCTAGAATTTATGAACACATCTGACAAAGCAGAACATGCTTATTGAGTTTAGACAGTCACTACTGTATGCAAAAAACAAAGTTCATTATTCAACTCTTGACAGGCAATAAAAACCTCAAGTCTTGATGTTGGTTATAAGTATCTTAAAATGCTTTTTACCCTATATTTTGCTAAATCAGCCAAGGGACTAAAAAAAACTCACAGGTAATCTCCAAAGGGCTAGCAGTTCCCACAGTGGTTATATAACAAGAACTGGAGTTATTAACCCACAACAGAAATAAAATCTGTAATAGCCCACATTGACTATACTGGTGATTCGATAAAAGCTGTGCCACTTTCCCATCACTTTGCATAAGGTTATATATACACTATTTTGAGGTACCCAGGACTGTACTGCAATTCCTCCATCGACTAAAAATTATCTATTGCCCAAAGAAATGGATAAGCTGTTCTTTATCACAGATGTGAGACTAAGTCTATTTGAGAGAAAAAGCAAGAGGATATATCAAAGGACTACTACCCTCACAACAATTCCCCTTTGGGCAACAATCCTCAAAAATCTGAACATTAGACTAATCAGTTAAGGGGCTACTTGGTCTCAAGGCTCCTAAACATAACAGTCTCCTTGTCTCACTACTCAAGTAAGGGCCTTCTTAGGGAACTATTTATCTAAGTGAAACATACCCAGAGTGAAGATTACCTCTTAGATTTGAATCATTTTATAAAAGAAAATGCTCTTTGCAACAGGGAATTGTCTATTCTAAAATACATGGCTTATAACATAATATATAATTAAATGTCTACTATGATAAAAATAATCTGTTCTTGTCATCAGATATTTATTTAACAAAACTGCTATCTGTACTGAGTCACTACTAGGTCATACAGCAAGGACATCTACATTGCATACTTGACTTTGTGTAACAAAAAAGTATTTCCACAGAATAGCAGTATATGGAAACATTCTAAACATTAAGAAAAAAAAACACCAATTTTACAAAATTTCTGTTGTGAAGCATAGAAACCTCTTCAAAGAATGCCTAAATCTATGAAAGAATCTAGTTAAGGACCCTAAAGTTGATGCCAAAAGTAAAGAGGTACATATTTTAAATATTCAAAATCACAACCTGTCAAAAATACATGAAATGAAACAACAAAGCATTTTGTAGAATTAAAATTATTTCAAAAACTCATTCAATAATCCCAAAGTAAGTCAACAATTTTACTATTAAATGAAGACATTACTTTACTTGCAGCATATAATTTAACAGTATGAGAGCATTTAATTTCATGTATAATTTGGAAATATTTCAATTTCCATGTAGAAAAATATGATTTAACCACTGCAGCAGTCTGTTTTCCACAAATACTTATTATAAAAAATAGAAATAAAAGTATTATTATATTTAAGAACTGATATGTATAATAAACTCAAAAATGTATTGTTGTACTTGACTTCATAAATACAATTTAATTTCACATCCATCTGATTATATATGACACAAATAGCACTTTAAAAATCAATAATAATGTTCAAAGTTACACAAACACCATCCCTATAGACAAGTGAATGCTCAAACTGAACGTTCTGGGTGGCCAAATTGTCTGAAAAGTTATGTAATAAATTTTCTAATTGTGACTTTTAAGTTTGAAAATAAATTTCCTAAAACATAATTAAGAAATTTATTAGGGATTCACAGTAAACTTATTTTAAATATTTTACAACTACATTTTAAATTTTGAGCTACACTTTAATAAAAAGGAGAATGAATAAAACTGAATTTCACTTCTGAATCAGAAGTATAGTCAAGATCTACTAAAGGGAAATGAGCACATTGGGAAGATGATATACTTAATTTTTATACCATGGACTAAATGGTACTTTTGAGGGTAGAGGTTAAAAATGTGCTCAGCAAAGAAAATTCTCCTTCTTCCTCAACACACCATACCCTCGAACTATGTTACTGTCAAGAGTAAGGAGGAGGTGGAAATAAAACAAAGAAGAAAATACTACCAAACAGGTACTGCAGAATATACTGAGGTCCAGACTTCCCGTTTCTGCAAGTTCAACTATTGTCTGTGAATAAAATAATAATAAAAATTTTTAAAAATTATTTTATTAAAAAATAATGCTCACCAATTCTTTTGTCATTACTATGAGTCAATAAACATGAAGTTCGCTTTAATTTCCCAAAGTTTTAACTTCAAAATAAGTAAAATCTTTTGATCACTTTCATCACAATATGAATACTGAAGAATATCATGCAATTTCTATGCAGCCCAGAAAAAAAAGAAGAAATTCTTTTGGAGAATTCTCTTATGGTCTCTCTTGGACCACAAGATTTGTTACTGTCTTAGTCTACTATGGGCAAGAATGATTCATCAGGATTTGTTTTGTTTACAGAGAATGATAAAACAGCTCTTAACCTAAAAAGCCTCTAGTTCAATTCTCTATATATTTTATAAATTTGTTTTCAAATACCTGGGTTATAGAAGAGAGATGCCCTGGATCGTATATACAAATATTTTACTTATTGGAATGGTATATCTGTACTTTTAGTTTACTGGTCTTTTATTTATAAAGTCATTCAGCAAACATTTACTGAATGCATTTTACTTGCTGTGGATTTAGAGAGATAATTAAGATGCGGTATCTGCCTCTCAAAGCAATCTTTCATTTGCCTTGGAAGAAAGAGAAACATGAAATTGTATAACATCATGGAAATGTTAAGTACAGACACCAAAAAAGAGTTCCAAGGGTGAGCACCAAATAAAACATACATAATCTCACTTTAATTTGAAACTCCTAAAAGATAGTTTTTTCCTCTGTATACTAAACATCAGGCATAAATATTGATAAATTGGGCAGTTAAAACATGTAAACTACAATTTGTTACCTTTTTCTTTTGCTCTTCTGTAGCTTTAATAATCCCTGGATCTGATTTCCAAGATTTTCCAAAATTGTAGAAAAGTGCAACACTATTGGCAAGGAATGGAAGATGAATAAATAAAAAGTTGAGATGTGCCTATAGTTAAGGAATCTAAAGAAGAAATGATTTATTATATGTAAATTTAGGTATCCATTGACTTTTACAAAACATTTACACCAACAAAAATATGAAATTTTAAATCAAGAGGTACTTTCCCAGGGCTGGAGCGGTCGGTGGCTTGGTGGTTACAGCGCTTGCCCAGCATGCACAAGTACACGAATTCAAACCCCAGCATCACGTACACAACGAAGTCTCAGGGCAACAAACGTTGCATGAAAAACTAAATAAAAATTGTTTCTCTCTCCCTCTCACTGTCCTTTCTCTCTTAAAAAAAAAAAAAAAAAAAAAGAGGTAGTTTCCCATTATGTTCATAATTAAATTCAAAAAGTAAAAATGTGACTTCTTTATAAAATTTAAACTATGTGGCCTTATCTAACACACTATTTTTGTAGTACTAGGGTTTGAATTAAGGGGCACTCTACCACTGAGCTATATCCCCATTCTTTTTTATTTATTTATTTTTGGTGGGGTTTGAGACAGGATGTTGCTAATTTGCTGTAGCTAGCCTTGACCATTCGATCCTCTTGCCTCAGACTCTCAGAAAGCTGGGATTACCGGTGTGAGCCACTGTGCCTGACTCATTTGAAAAGTCAGTGAATATATGCCATGAACAGATTTAGTGATCAACATTTTTTTTTACAAAAATTAAGGTATTTTTCATGATCAAAGTTATTAAACATATACTTCATGTACCTGCATTAAGATCTTTATACATATTTACCAGACACTTAAGACATATACCCATATATTTAAGATTGCCTTTAACTAAAGAAAAAAATAAAAATTCTGCCTTTTTTGAACACAGTTGACCTTAATTTTAGAAAAGATATTTATGAACCTGCTTAGAACAGTAAGTTTCTGTATCCCCATTTTTTCTGCCTAATGAAAATAGAAGAAATGTATAGATATTTACAAATATAAGAATCAAAAATAGATATAAAAAAGAAAGCAATATATTTCTGAGATAGAACACACCTGGTATACTGAAATAAGATATCATTTGTATACAAATGTCATACAAGAATTTTATAAGATTTTTTTTTAAGAGAGAGAGACAAAGAATCAATTTTATTAATTTTTTCCTTTGGTTTTTGTTTTATTGGTACTTAATTATGTCTGTGATGCTGGGGTTTGAACCCACGTCTTTGCACGTCAGCCAAGAGTTCTCTGCTGAGCCACCCTCCAGCCCATTACAAGACTTTTTTGCCATTATCACGCATATACAATGCTTACATTTCTCGTGAAGTACAGAAAGAAAACAACTCCTTGAATGAAATTGTCCTACGCTTAAGTACCAAAATACATAAGCATCTAAAATACAGGATAAATGAAAATGAAAGAAAAATCAGTGGTTATTATCTGATGTACCCAAGAGTATTTGTCTTTCCTTTCTCCTTCCAGTCTTGTTTTCCCCCAACATTTACTACCATTATTCCACAAAATATACTGTTAGAGGGGCTAGAGTGGTGGCTCAGCAGTTACAGCACTTGCCTGGCATGCACAAGGACTCACGTTCAAACCCCAGCACCACTTCAAACAAAGTGTCAGAGCAAAGAAAGTCATATGGAAACTAAATACTCTTTCTTTCTCTCTCTGTCCCTTTTTCTTTTAAAAAAAAATTTAATTGAAAAAAATATATATAGTGTTAGAGCCAACAGAGAATAAGAAAGTCAAACTTTCAGCTGTTCCAACCATCAAAAACTTTTCAAGAACAGTTGGGTAAATATATGTACAAAGAATGCTAAACACTGGCATGACTTGGGATGGCACCTGTGCTGATTATAAAACAGTTCCAAAAAAGTGTTAACATGTAAACAAACAGATCTGGCTCTTACATTCTGAATTAAATTTCAGAGGGTCACTAACAGCTCAATATATGACCACATATTTGACAGGATTATTCAGAAACGAAACATCGGACTAACTTAAAAAATGTCTTCACTTGCTCTTAAAGGAAAACTTATTATCTTCAAATGATAATTTGAACTCAGATTTAATATTAGGTTAAACAAGCTAATTTTAAAAATTTAATTGAAATTAACTGTGAAATGATAAATTCTCTTCAAACAGAATGTTCGTTTTTAGAAATATGATTTATAAACAAAATTAAAAAGCACTAAACCATCATGAAGACAAAAAAAAAAACCAAAAACAAACAACAAAACAAAAACCAAAACCCAGGTATTCTACAATCTAGAAATAACTGTATTTAGTGGCAGCGCATGCATATAATTCCAGGAGCACAGAAGGCTGAGGCAGGACGATTTCAAGTTCAAAGCCAGTCTCAGCAAATTACTGAGTCCCTAAGCAACTTAGTGAGAACCTGACACAAAATAAAAAAAAAATGAGCTGATGAGTTGGGGATTGGGTTCTGGCTTAGTGGTAAAATGCCTCTGGTCTTGTTTCAAGCCTCGTTAGTACACACACACACACACACACACACACACACACACACACAAAGAAATAATTGCTTTTTTGGTAATCTCCATGGTTAGTCATAATTGGGATCACAGTATATTTAAGATTGACTTAATAAATAACACTTATTAGTCACCACCAATGTGCCACTTAAGCCACACAAGAAATCTATGATAAATCCCACTGTTATGACCACATAACAGATGATAAATATGGGTAAAGGCTGAGTCCAAGACTGTATGGTGGGTTAGAAGTAGACCAAGTATTAAAAGCCTGGCACTTATCACCTATGCTATTCTACCTCTCCACATGCTCAGAATTTCCTAGATCAATAAATACTATAGGAACAATCTCTAGGAATGAACATTTTCAAGGTTTGCTACATACTTTTATATTGTCAGATTATTTTCCAGAAAGATATCACCAATTTATAACCCCACTAGCAATGACTGCTTGATGACCACTTCTGCATTAGCACTGCGTAAAAATGCTGCCATCTTTAGAGTCAAAATAAGTGGTACTTTATTCTTTTAACGTTTGCTTTTATGATTAAACAGCCCTCTACTTATTATCAAGATTTTCTTTTAAAAGTTTATAAAATCATTTACATGTTAAATCTTTAATCTATTTGGATATTATTTTCATGGCTGCAGCTCTCACTTGATTCTGGTGAGGCAAACTGCCTAGTGAGCCCTTAGGCCTGCGTCCACCTATAAAAGTAGAATGAAAAAGTAGATGAGAACAAAGTCTGAGAAATGTCATCCATCTCACCCTGATTCTGCCATGTATTTGTGTATCTGCCCCACCCAGAATCAAATGTGGAAACCCAAAATCCCAATATTACTGCATCTAGAGATAAAGTATTCAGGAGCTAATAAAGGTTAAATGTGGTTATAAGGGTAGGATCCTAATCCAACAGGAGCAGTCTTCAAAGAACAAATAATGAGAGATTTCTGAAGAGACCTGTCTGCAAGCTAGGAAAAGACCCCTACCCAGAGCCTCACTGCTAGCACCTTGACCTCAGTATACCAGCCCCCAGAAACCTGAGATACTTAATTCTGTTGTTTAAACCACCAGTCAATGTATATTGTTACTGGCAGCCTAATTTGACTAATAAATACACCTATCCTTTTTCTTAGGCAAGTAGAAGGAAAAAATTGAAATAATGATAACTTTAGTAAATCAAGAAAACCACTTCAGAATCAAAAGTGTCTGAATACCACTGCATAGCTTCCACTAAGCCTCAAAAAATACTAAAGCCTATTGTTTTTTTAATTTAAGAAAGTGGGAGGGGGGAATGAATCAATCTTTATTATTTATCCATCCGGCCTTTATTTCTCTGATACTTGGTTGTGTATGAAACAGGGTTTGAAACAGGGTTTTCACGCATGCCAGGCAAATGCGCCAACCACTGAGCCACTGTTCCAGCCCCTAAAGTCTACTGTTAATAAGGTGATTTTACTAAACTGAGGGGGTGGTTGTAAAGGATAATTTCAACATCATCCTATCTCTAAGGCTGAGTGAATGAAAACCCAGGCACAAATTTTAAGATTTTAGGACAGCTAAAGTCATGTTGCTGAGCAAGAATTAATTTAACTGAATTCTCTTTTCTCAAACAAAGCAAATGTATAGAAATGTAGCCAAACTGTAACAATGGTAAAAAATTATGTTGATACATAATGAAACAGGAAAATCTCTAAGAATTAGTCTATAGTACATGAGAGAAAACAGAGAAAGTGAATAAATTTGCCCAGATTAATCATAAACAAACTGAAAGATAAAAGTAGCATTAACAACTGGGCTAGCATACTTTTAAAAGAATCAAACATGAGGAATACAAAAGTTTCACAACATCCACAATGCAAAGAATCCACCCTGGAAGGAATTACTATCTAAGTACACATGTAGTGTACAAATATGACCTCCATTTTAATGTATCGTATGCTGAAAAGCAATACTGAATATTAAGAAAATCTGTTGGGCTTTTTGGCACACTCCTGTTATCTCAGCAGCTCTGAAGGCTGAGGCAGGAGGATCTCAAGGTCAAGGCCAGACTCAGCAACTAAGTAAGACCCTGTCTCAAAATTTTTTAAAAAAAGGTTGGGGATATGACTCAGTGGTTAAATGTCCTTGGATACACTCCCTGGCAAAGGAAAGGAAGGAGAGGGAGGAGGGAGGAGAGAGGGGAGAGGGGAAAGGGGAAAGGGAAAGGGAAGGAAAGGAAAGGGGAAGGGAAAAGGAAAGGGGAAGGGAAAAGGAAAGGGGAAGGAAAGGGAAAGGGAAAGGAAAGGGAAAAAGAAAGGGAAAGGGAAAAGGAAAAGGGAAAGGAAAGGAAAGAAAAGAAAAGAAAGAAGGAAGAAAAAATAGAAAAAAGGAAAGGAAACAAAAGAAATCTGAAGAACAATGATTAACATCCTCTAAAACATACTCATTCTTCTTTAATCTGAATGATAATGTCCTAAGATTCTTTTAAAAGATCTTTTTAAAACATGTCTCTAAGCAGTCCATCCCCTGAAGAGCTGACACAATAAATAAGTAGAAATCTAGAGATAACATTCCTTCTAAAATTTAGTGTCCACTTTTTGGATATTTGTTTATACCTATATGCTGTTTACCAGAGACATTTAGAGAATTCAAGATTCCAGAAAGTTTCAAAGCAAATATTAATTCTAATAAATTATTCACTATTAATGCTTTTTACCTTGGGTCACTACATACTGGTACAAGGTTCAACTGATTAGAGAGAAAGAATTCTATAAGCACTACAAAATGTAGTGTAACTACAAAATGTCAAGTAAAACCTGAACTCAAAGAGAAAACTCCATATTCATAAATACATTGGAAAAATGTAATACAATTCTTCCCATAAGTGAGATTGAAATAGATAAAAATGTAAGGATATATAGTCACCTGAACAACTCAATTAATAAACTTGATTTTATGTGAAGAATGCAGAGTAGTACATTTTAACTTTAAATGCTTGTATGAGAAAAAATGGAAGAATGAATTAAGAAGTTAAAGAAAAAAGAAATGGAAATTACTAAAAGGAAAAAGGCAAAAGATTATTAATAAAACCTAAAGTCGTTTTTGCAAATACCAAAAAAAAAAAGAAAATAAAACCATGAGTCCAACATCCAGTGATAACCACTTCTTAAATTCTATATATTCACTTCCAGTTCTTTTCCTTGGTACATTTTAAAATTAGAATCACTCTATAAGCACAACAGTATTTTCCATTATATCCCAATGAGCCCATATCACTAAATCATAGAAAAGCATTTTAATGGTTTTAATCCTATTCAATATGTAGTATAACTGCTAAAACTATTCCCTTATTTGGGTTGTTTCCATTTTATTCTCTATTATAAAAAAATTATATGAGAAACTTCCTTATACTCTTTTATTTTATGCCTTCTACGTATATACTTGCATATGACTAAGAGATCACAGGTTATTTTTAAAGCTCTTTCGACACTGTCAAATTGCTTTCCAGGAAAACTTAGGAATTACTTTCAGAATATAACATGCGGGCATGTGAAGACACACTGATCAAGTAAAAAACCTGGGTTGTACAACATTTTTTTTTTAAGAGAGAGCAAAAAAGAGAATCAATTTTTATTTAGTTTTTCATCTGGCCTTTGTTTCTCCGACACTTAGTTGTGTATGTAGTGTTGGGATTTGAACCCGGGTCTTTGCAAATGGCCAAGCAAGTGCTCGAACCACTCCAGCCCTTTATACCACTCTACAATTAGTTGCCTACGTAACTTTGAGAAAGACATAAAACTTTTGAGTCCCAATATTTTCATCGATTAGAAAACAGCATTAAGATCTATGTTTTCTCTCAAAGGATTATTCTGAAAACCAAGTAAAATAAAATATCTGAAAAAGCTATAAACCAAAAAGCACTGAATAAATGTGAAACATATGTAAGGAGAAGTATCTAATGAATACAACTGAGTACTTATTTTTCATTATTTCTATTGGTGCATTATACGTATATTATATGTAATACTGGGATTCAAGGTTACATATTTATACATGCACATGATATAACAATATAATTTCGTCAACATCGTTCCCCAGTATTTCCCCTTCCCCTCCCACTGATCCCCTTCCTCCACTCTACTGGTCTCCCTTCCCTTTTCATGAGATTCCCCTGCACCTTTCCTTACTTTTATCCTCTCTAGCTTCTACACTGAAGAAAATACCTGAACCTTCACTTTCTTTTTTGCCCTTTGACTTTTTTTTTTCAAGACTCAATAATCTTGGCTCCCTCTATTCATGCACCCTCCAATTCTGCTGCTGTTCCAATGCTTTCTCAATTTCACAGGGCTTGGGAATCACCCTCGTAGTTAGTTCTTTTCTCTCTGTTGTGCTATGTTAAAGCTGTCCTAGAGTTGCTTAGGTCTGGGATAACATGGATTTAATAGGGCAAATGCTTTGGTTCTCCATATGGTCCTTCTCTTCTGTGAATATACTATATACTTGGATGGCTGAATCAAGGCTGTTTTGTAAAATAGCCATTACGGTGTGTCTGGTAAGACTTTCCTTCCTATGATAAAAAACTTTATAGCCTGATTAGTAGCCCCTATTTCTTAAGAATGATCAATCACCTTAAAAGTCTTCTATCATCTGTCCCATAGAGTTCAGTTGTGATGTATGCCTTTGTATGCTTTTTAAAAGGTTTTTTCAACATAGTTTTAAACATTGAAGGGGTTTCTTGTTACACTTTGATACATGCCACATTATGTGTCTCACCTTTAACCCCTCCATCCCAACCCCTAGACTGCGAGGTTGGCCCAGTTTAATTGGTAATCTATGTTTGATGAGTCTATTATCTAAACTTATGGTTCTCTCACTCTTTCCTATATTGAACTCTAGTTTCTACATGAGAGAAAACATTCAGCCCTTGAGTTTTTGGGTTTGGCGAATTTCACTCAGCATGATTTTTCTCCATCCTCATTCATTTACCAAAAAAAGGCCATGATTTCACTTAACAGATGAGTAGATTTCCATGGTATTAGATAAACCATAGTTTCTTGATCCATTCATCCAATGATGGGCATCTGAGTTGATTCCATAGTTTAGCTATTGTGAACTACTATCGACACTGATGTAGTGGTGTCACTGCAGTATGCTGAATTTATGTCTTCTAGGAAAATACACAGGAGTGGGACAACTGTGACCCTGATTTCACTTAACACAATGCTCTCAAGTTCCATTACCTTGCAAATACATTCTTTTCAGCTGAAAAACATTCCACTGTGTATATACAACACATTTTATCCACTGCATAACACCTAGGCTACTGTGAATTGTGCTGCTATAAACATGGGTATGCACGTATCACTACAATACAACGGCTTTTCTTCTTCAGGATAAATAACAAAGTGATATACCGAGGTCATACAGTGGTTCCATTCTTAGTCTTATGAGGACTCTCTATACTGGTCTCCAGAGTAATTGTATTAATTTACAATCCTTTTCCCAACACTCTCTCCAGCATGTATTATTATTGGTATTCTTCATGGAATGAGATGAAATCTTAGTGTTGTTTTGATTTCCATTTCCCTAAATGCTAACCATGTTGGTCATTTGTACTTCTTCTTTTGAGATATATATAAATAGACATATTTAGTTCATTTGCTCACTTAACTGGGTTGTCTGGTGGTTAAGCCTTTTAATTTGTTTTTATATTTTGGATATTAATCATCCCAGAAGAGTAGCTAGCAGATTTTCTCATATTCTATAGACTCTCTCTTCACATTCTTGTTTCCGTTGCTACACAGAAGCTTTTTAATTTGATGTCACTCCATTCATTATTCTTGGTATTATTTCCTGAGCTTTAGGAGTCCTAATAAGGAAGTCATTGCCTGCTCCTATATGCTGGAGTGGCGACCCTGCTTTCTTTTAGGAGTTGCAAGGATTGTGGTCTAATTCCTTAATCCATTTTGAACTGACTTTTGTTCAGGGTGAAAGAGGGTTTACTCTCATTCTTCTAGGGTGTTTTCCCAGCACCATTTATTTAAAAGTCTGTCCTTTCTGCAAGCTTTTGGCACCTTTATCAAGGATCAGATGACTATTATCTATGTGGGTTTGTCTCTATATCTTCTGTTCTGTTCCACTGGTCTGTCTCTGTTCTTATGCCACTATCATTCAATTTTTTCTTTATTCTTATAGCTTTGTAGTAATTTGAAGATGGGTATTACGATGCCTCCAGTATGGCTGTTTTGGCTTAGAATTGCTTTGGCTGTTCTTGTTTTTTTCCTTCCAAATCAATTTTTAGAACCCCCCCCCCCGCCGCCACACCAGTCTGTGAAGAAAGTCACTGGTTTTTATTGGGACTGCACTGAATCTGTATATTGATTTTGATAAAATGGCTATTTTAACAATATTAACTCTGCCTGTCTATGAATATGGGAAGTCTTTCCATTTTCTCATGCTTTCTTCAATTTCTTTCTTGTGTTCTAGCTTTCATTCTAAGGGTCTTTCTCATCCTTGGTTAGATTTATTCCTAGGATGGTTATGGGTTTTTTAGATTTTGTTGTTTTGTCTCAATTGAGGCGATTGTGAATGTGATTATTTTCCTATTTTCTCTGCAGATTCGATATTGGTATATAAAATATATTGATTTTTGTATGTTGATTTTGCAACCTGCTACTTTGCAGAAATTAGCTTTAGCAGTCTTCTGGTGGCGCATGGATGTTTTTAAGTGTAAGACACATCATCTGTAAACAGTGATAGTTTGACTACTTCCTTTCCTATTTTTGTCCCTTTAATGTCCTTCTCTCGCCTAACTGCTCTGGATAAAGTTCCTACTACAATACTGAATAGAAGTGGTGACAGTGGACACACTTGTCTTATTCTGAGTTTTGAGGAGAATGTTTCCAATTTCCCTCCATTCACTATGATTTTGGTCTTGGATTTGTCATATATAGCTTTTACAATGTTGAGGTAAGTTTCTTCAGTGTTTTCATTATGAATGGGTGCTAAAATCCATCTAAGGCTCTCTCCACAACTCTCGAGATGACAATGTGATTTTTGTCCTTAATTCTATTTATGTGGTGAATCACATTTATTGGTTTGCATATGTTAAACCATCATTGCAACTCTGGAATGAAACCAACTTGGTCACACTGTACAATCTTCTTAAAATGTTTAATATGATTAGCTAATACTAAGGACTTTTGCACGTAGGGTCATCAGGGATATTACATTGGACTGGTTTTGGTATCAGAGAGATACTAGCTTCATAGTATGCATTTGGAAGTGTTACACGATGGTCTATTTCATGAAACAGTTTGAGAACATTTGCATTAGTTCTTCTTTAAACGCCTGGTAGAATTCAGCACAAAATCCATCTGGTCCTAGGCTTTTCTTTGTTGCAAGGCTTTTTATTACTGCTTCTATCTCATTGCTTGTTGCAATGATTGATTCAATGTTGAAAATTATTGATTCAATTTTGGCTGGTCACATGTGTCTAGAAATACATCCAATTCTTCTAGATTTTCCAATTTACTGGAATATGAGTTCTCATCCCTAATCATCCTCCAGATTTCTTTGAAGTCTGGGGTTCTTTTTCTCCTTTTTCATCTAATTTTATTACCTCGGATCTTTTTTATTTCTTGTAAATTTGGATAAGAGTTTACCATCTCAAAGACCCACCTTTTCTAAATAAAACTGGAAAGTTACACAGCCAAAAAAAAAAAAAAATCTCTACCAGACAAAAATTAACACTAAAGAGTAAACTGTTTTACAGAATCACATGGGACTAAATGCTATGTTTTTAACAACTTTACTAATATTTCCAAAGTCCTAAATAGCCCCCACTGAAGATTTAAAGTCACGGTCTTCAAACTTTTTAGGGAATGGCTAATTATGATTGCTTTTGTGCTAACAGTTTAAAAACTAATACTTTGGTGTCTTGTTTATCCTGTTAACATGTTCCTACTGGATGAAGGTCTTGCCCAGTCACCTGCCAACTGCTGTCATGAATAACTGAGTTGCCCAGACCAACAAGATACCATCGCACATGGAATCTACAACCAAGCTCTGGAAATCTAAAACCAAGCTCTGCTGAAGGGCCCTTTTAGATATAGGCCTCTGGGGAAAGGTCCCTGACTCACGTCCCCATTCTATGCCCCATATCAGCAGGAAGTAGCCAGAATGGTCATCATTTTTTCCCTAAAGGCAGTTAGGGATACTTCTTCAGAGGGGGTAATGAGACAGAGTAGGAGAGGTAGTGAAATGGCTAGTCAGGACAGAGGGCCCCTATCCAAGAGCTAGCTGACAGACGCAGAGAGTGATTGACAGGTTGTGCTCAGGGCATTCAAATACAAAAAGACCTTCAGGCTCACCCTAGTCCCTGACTAAGATGGGGGTGGTCACAGGTGGATACTAGGAAGTATTTGCCACCTTTTGTTTTAACCAATGGTGCTCTTGACCAGTTTCAATGCCTGCTTTACATAGATTTTAACCAATGGGATTGATGGCACTTCTCAATGCCTGATTTGCATGAATGTTAATTATGCTCATATGCCAAATCAATATAACCTCTGGCCTAATCTCCATTAGACTGTGTCCTGCTTCCAGGTACCCCTCCGCCATTTTGCAGAGTCTCTGCTCTTCTTCCTAAATAAATCCTACTCCTTTTACTCCACCAAAAAAAAAAAAAAAGACCTACCTTTTCATTTCACTGGTCCTTTGTACTTTTTTTTTTATTTTTCTATTTCATTGATTTTGACTCTGATTTTAATTATTTCCTTCCTTCTATTGGTTCTGTAATTGTTCTTGTTTTAAAGAGCCTTGAGATGCATCTATATTCATTTATTAAAACAATTTATATCTATGCATAATTCACTATCACATAAACATTTAAGTAACTTATTAAGCTGGGTATTATGAGAAACCAAATAAAATTTTTACAGTTCATCAAGCCTATTTTCTAAAATTTATATTTAACCTCAACATCAATCTTAACATAAAATTTTCATTCAGTCAACACACAAAATGGCAAAAAACTGAATTCAGTCAATGTATACTTTCCTAGAATAAGAAAATGTAACTTCTTGTGCTGACTCCAATACCATAAACAAGTATCCTTTCGGTGGTCTATTTAGTGCCACATTTTGGTGCCATTTGTTTATTTTTAATGCCAAAAAGGGCACCCAAGAAAAGTTCTGAAATGCTGTCTAAGGTTCCTAAGTACAAGAAGGCTGCCTTAGCAGAAAAAATACATGTTAGATAATTTTCATTTCGTCATGAGTTGAACTGCTGAGTTCAATGTTAATGAATCAATACTACATATTAAATTAGGATATTTAAAATAGAAAAATATGTAAAATAATGTACTAATTGAAAATGTTATAACCAGTCTCTCAGGAACCTAATCCTGTTATTGTTTCTCTTATGAACTATGGTTCAGTATTTTCTACTTCAGGGTTTGCAGTGACTACAGAATATATTGTGAATAATGAAGATAAACTGTAATTCAACTTTTCAACATTAGTTTTAACCAGTTTTAATTATATATATATGGGGGGGGGGAGAGACATGAATTGCATTAGGGAAGTGGTAGAAACAACAGAAAAGAGGCTGAAGTCATCAAGAAAGGTAGTTCCTGATAGCTACTGCCATTCAAATCTATAATATCTATAAAATGAGCCCCAAGGTTCTTTCCTGCCTAATATCCTTTCCGATTCCATTATAACTTTTCTGTCCTCTTCCTACATGTTTCTTAGGACCTGTACTTTTAGCCTAAGAAGTTAATTCTGGAAATAAAGTTACTCCATTATTATATAGGATTTAGAAATACAGTTGTTTTATAACATAAGAAAAGAAAAAGATTTTCAGGGACGATAATTAGAAACTGAAGGGTTTTTGTGATTTCATTCTACATTTCATGAGTAAAATACACACATATAAACACACAAATAAAAACTTCAAATACACATTTAAAGTGTATTTAGATATAAAATTAATTAATTTTCAGTCACACATATTACATGCACTTATTTAACACTATTTACATGTCAGGTGCGTCCCAAAGAGTTCACCTTCTCAAGAACTAAGACAATACTACTACTATCCCTCCTTTACAGATAAGCAACTATAAAACTTAGTTTTCTTATACTGTAATTTTTATTTGAAAGATTAACATGAACTTTATTTAATGCATCTTTAAAATGAAGCGTATAACAGCTTACTTTAAAGGCAGAATTATTCAAATTGGATAACGTAAACAGACTTGATTCTTCTGGCCATCGCCCCAATATCTACCTCTCATATTCTTAAATTCCCAGCTTTGGAAACTTGTAAAACTGTATCATGCTCTCCAAATAAAGGAAAAAGGAAAAAAAAATGGGGAAAAAAGGAAAATATTCAAATTATACTACATAATATTCTCAAACATTAAGTTCTCGTTATTTAGTAGTTTACTACTTTTACTGATTATTTCCACTTAAGCTTAACAGATTAGAAATAGAGAAGATTTAAAAGTTATTTTGAGATGTTAATCTGTGGTTTTCTCCCCTTGAACATAAATTTTAATGTCCAATTTAGGAAACACAAAGCTAGAAAATATGTCTGGAATATTAAAGATATTGTAGTGGTCAGTTATTTCAAAAACTTAAAAATACATGAGGTAACAAAAATAAGAAGATCTGTTTCACTCATATTACATGTTGCAATAAAACAATCCAATGCTTTAATAAATCCTTAAATGCTAATTTTTATGTCAAATTATAATACAAGGCCAGAATTAGTTAGCAAAAACTGCTATGTAAAATAATGTAAATAAACAGACTGAAAAAATATTATAAAAGTACAAAGTACTGACATTCTGAAAATAATCTGACAATGCAGTAATATATAAGAATTACAAATGTGGCTATAATTGTGGGGCTTAGGTCTCAAAAATAAACCTTTTATTTTTCAAATAAAATACAAGATCACTTAATAAAAGAATACAAACCCAAGCACCACATATGCTACTAAGTGTTGGGGAAACAAAGGCCAGATGAAAAAAAAATAAAACTGATTCTCTTTTTCCCTCTCTCCTTTAAAAAAGAAAAGAATACAATATTATAATATGCAAGACTATGAGTGAAACTTTTAATTTTTTTGTAACAGTTACAAGGCAATAAAATCACATGCCATTTAAAATATTTCTCATAATAATTTGTTTTAAAAAGAAAAATATGGGTCTTTATTATATAAGAAACATTAGCAAATGAAATTTTTCTAGATTAAAATATCAAAAATTGACCTTAGTTTTATTTTTTGATAAGGCACACATTCTCACACACACACACACATGCAAAAATTCCAAACTACATGGCTTTTATAAGGCAGAATCAATATACTTTAAATGGCTATTCTACCAAAAGTGCTGTACATTACAGATTTGATACAATATTCAAGATATAAATGACATTCTTTACAGATATTGAAAAATCAATTCTTAGATTCATTTGGAAGAATAAGAGACCCAGAATAGCCAAAGCAATACTTTGGGTGGCAGGGGGTGGGGGCAGAGGTATAACAATACGTGACCTGAAACTATACTAGAGAGTTACAGTTACATAAACAGCATGGTATCAGTATCAAAACAGACATAGAAGACCAATGAAATAGAATAGAAGATACAGAGACAAAAACACAAATCTATAGTCATCTGACATTTGACAAAGGTGGTAAAAAATACATCTTGGAAAAGACAGCCATTTCAACAAATGGTTCTGGGAAAACTAGATAGCCATATGCAGAAAAAATGAAATTGGTTCTGAATCACTCACCCTGCACAAAACTCAAATCAAAAAGGATCAAAGACCTAGGAATTAATCCAGGTACCTTACAACCATTTTAGAAGAAAAAATAAGTCTACCCTCCACCATATAGGATCTGACACTGATTTCCTTAACAAGATCACCATAGCACAAGAAATACAACCAAGAATCACTAAGTGGGATGCTATTAAATTAAAAAGTTTCTGCAGAGCTAAGGAAATCAATTAAGAATGTGAAGAGAAAACCTATAGAACGGGAGAAAATCATGGCCAGCTTCACCTCTGACAAGGGTCTAATATCCAGGATATATAAAAAACTCAAAAAGCTTAATACCAAAATCACAATAAACCCAATCAATAAATGTGCAAAGAGCTAAACAGAAACTTCTCAACAGAAGAAATCTAAAAGGCCAATGAACATATGAAAAAAATGTTCAAATTCTCTAGCAATCAGGGAAATACAAATCAAGACTTCATTAAGATTTCACCTCACTCCAGCAAAGATCAAGAATACAAACAAAGGGGCTGGAGCTGCGGCTCAGTGGTTACGGCACTTGCCCAGCATGCCCAAGTATGCGTGTTCAAACCCCAGCTCCTGCGTATACAACTAAGTATCAGAGCAACGAAAGCCATGTGAAAAACTCAACAAAAATTGTCTCTCACTGTCCTTCTCTCTTTAAAAAGGAAAAAAAAAAAACAAAAAAAAAGGAATACAAACAGGGCTGGAGCAGTGGCTTATCAGTTGCAGTGCTTGCCTGGGATGCGCAAGGGCACAGGTTCAAACACAGGCACCACATACAGTGAATTGTAGGAGCAGTGAAAGCCACATGAAAAGTCAAATAAAGATTTATTCTTTCTCTCTCTCTTTCTCTTTAAAAAACAAACAAACAATAAGTGCTGGAGAATGTGTGGGAAAAAGGAACCCTTCTACACTGTTAGTGGGACTGCAAACTAGTACAACCACTCTGTAAAGCAGTATGGTGACTCTCAAAAAATTAGGGATGGAACCACCATATGACCCAACTATCCCACTCCTGGGTATTTTCCCAGAAGATATAAATTCTGTATACTACAATGATACAGCTACATCAGTGCTTATAGCAGCACAATTCATAATAGCTAAATTATGGAATCAACCCAGATGCCTGTCACTAGATGAGTAAATTAAGAAATAATGGTATGTACACACATCAGAGTTCTACTCAGCTACAAAAAGAAGTGAAATCATGGCCTTTGATGGTAAATGGATGGAGATGGAGAAAATCATGCTGAGTGAAATTAACCAAACTCAGAAACTCATGGTCGAAATGTTTCATCTCACATGTGGAAGGTAGAGTACATTGTACTATACAAAGAACAATAAATTTAGACAAGAGGCTCATCAAACACGTATTACCAACTGAATGTGAGGGCAACCTCACAGTCTAGGGGTCAGGGGGGTAGAAGGGGAATAAAGTGAGGGGACATATGATGTGTGCATGTACGAAAGTGTAACAACCCTTCACAAGGTAAAGCCCTTCACTATGTAAAATTATAATAAAAAACAAATTCTTTTTTAAAATAAAAAAGTGTAACACACTGATAATTTCCTTAAAGTTTAGCAGCGTTCAGGGACACAGCACTGCATGCTTTTAACACAGATTTTAATAGATGATGATCTGCTATAGTGATATTAAGAAATTAGTGGAGTAGAGAAAGGAGATTGAGGAGGGACAAGAAAAGGGAGCAACTACAGAATGAAAATGATCAAATTATGTTATGTACATATATTTCTGTACCACAGTGAATTCCACCTTTATATCAATACAGGACCAATTAAAAGTTAAAACAACAAAAACTGACAGTGAGAAAGCTAGAATTTCTCTTTGATCTTACAGCATTTTATAATCAGGGAGAGATTAATGAAGTAACAATTCTGTAGAACTTATTAAAAAAAAGAAAATATGAAAAATCAAAATTTATTAGAAAGACTTACAATGTTTACAGTTAGACAAACACTGCTTCAATTCCAGCTTTTTTGGACACCTGCTATATGTGGCCTTGGGTTCCATAAGCCTAAATTTTCTCATCTAAAAAAATGGAGTTAACAATATTAACTTATGGGATGTGGATTAAATGTGTACTTAAGAAAATAATTTTTAGAGCTGGAGTGGTGGCTCAGCAGTCGGAGAGTTTTCCTGGCACACATGAGATGAGGACCTGAGTTTGAACCCAGTACCACATACACAACTACGTGTCAGAGAAACAAAGGCAAAAAAAAAAAAAATCTTTTAAAAAGCTCAGTAAATGGTGGGAAAATGGCAGGTGGCAAGAATGCTCTGTGACCTGAAAGGAAGAAACACAGGGATAGCTACCTTCCTGCAAGGAGCACATATTGGAAAAGATTTTCTGAACACAGAAAGATATGACTGGGAGATTTGGATGTAGCAAGTGGAAAAGAGGAACTTATTCAGACCCAGCTGTCACCAGGAGCTGCTCGTTCCTCAATACAGCAGTGGAGGAGACACTGTTCCACTCAATCTAACCCATTCAACCACACAGAGACCAACCGTGCCTAGAAAGGTCATACTGAGCTGACAGCAGGATCTCTCAGCATCTCTGCTGTGGAGAAGGGGGGCAGACTCCCCTCCCATCTAGAAAGAGGTCAGACTGAAGCGTTTTCGGACAAAAAAAGGCAGGGTAACGGAGTGGGGAATCTAAGGCAGATATCCCCACAATCCTGCCAGGATCCTACACTCTGCTGTGAAGGGGCAGAGGGCAAAGAGTTGCTTTGCTCTGTGCTTAAACTGGGACAACTTCATGGCATCGTTGATCTGGAGGAGAGAACACTGTTCCTCCTTCATCCCTAAGGGGTGCTGGTTGCAGCCATTTTGAGCACACAGGGAAGGGGGTTGTAGCTTTGTATGGACACTCATTACCTACCACCCCAGGGCAAATTCAGCAGGAACTGAGAGGAGAGCCTAGAGCCAGTAAAGCCTTTAGGACAATTAAACCAGAGATCACTGGATCAGGGAGTGAAAACAACTGCCTAACAGCAAACACTTCCACTACCTCTCACAAATAAAAAGCTCCTGACTCTGGGACAACATTCTAAAATAATTGGTTGGATTTTACTGGTGACCATCAGAACTACTTCAAGTTCATACATCAGAGTTTGAAATTTTTTTTAATGTGTGTTTGTTTGTAGTAAGTGTTGATGTGGACCTGTTTCTTCTTTCTACTTACTTACTTCTTACCTTTCCCTTGAACACTTGGCTTTACTATAAATATTAGTACTTGCAACACCACCTGAGTTCAGTACTGCAAAGCCCACTAGTAGTCCACTTCTCTGTTACCCTCATCTTTCCTATTCTCTGCCAATAGCCACTCTATTCTTCTAACACTCAACCTTCCCCCAACATCATTCCAATTTCTCCCTCTGTCTCTCTCTCCTCTTTTCTTTTTCATTTTGTTTGTTCTTTGATTTTTATTTTTGGTAATTTGGAATATTCTTACAGTAACTGAACATGTTGTTTATTCATCCTTATGGAGGACCTTAATGGAAATCCGATGTGATTGCCAAATTTGATAATGCTTGATTGCTTTTAATCCAGTTATAGTCTGATGGTTAATAGTGTAACCAAAGATAGTTACTAATCCTACCAATCCACTCACAGGTGGTAATTAACATGGTAACAGTTCCAGAAGGGACAAAGTAACTAGGTCAATGCTGGTTATTGTACCCACTGACTGCTCATATTGTCTCTCTGGCCTTACCTTGTGAGATATTAGAAATTGCAAAGGCCAATAATTAATCACAGATAGGGGAGCTTGCTGTTAATTTCAACTTATCAAATTGCACCCAGCACAAGTTACCAGAAGAGGCAAAAATCCCACAACTTATCAATGTCCCCAAAGTAAAATAACCAAAGAGGGCTCACAGGCCCACTCCCTAGTCCTAAAAATGAAGAAAAAGAGAAGCAACTCTCCCTCTCAAACTCTTAACTCCCCAGCCAAGGAGTCTATGGATAGGGTCCTAGATGAAAACCTAGAATAAAGTATCAACAATCTGATTATTAAAACAATCAAAGAATTAAAAGAAGACTTAAGGAAGGAAATAAGACAGCAGTTTCAGGAGCTGAGAGACCACTTTGATAAAAAGCTAGATATTGGGAAAACAGATGTAGCAGAGCTCTCAGAAATGAAAAACACAGTCAACCAAATTAAAAACTCAACTGAAGATATTAATATCAGAGTAAACTCAGTAGAAAATAGAACTTCAGGTCTTGAAGGACAAATATCAGACAATGAAGACAGGCTGAGCAATGTTGAATGAAAGCATAAAGAAAAGAAACTTACTGAGAATTATCAGAACTTCCAAGTATGGGATGAGATAAGAAGAAATAACCTGAGAGTTACTGGGATAGGGGAGAGCACAAAAACCAAAAAAAACGCCTAAATAACCTTCTCAATGAGATAGCCAAAGAAAATTTCCCCCATATCAAAACTGATCAAGAAATTCAAATTCAAGACAGGTATAGCACACAAACAGACCAAACCAAATGACAAATTCACAAAGAAACAGAGAAATAAGAATTTTAAAAGCAGCAAGAGATAAATACCAAATCACATTCAGAGGGTGACCAATAAGGATTACTAAGGATTTTACCTCAGACAATAAAGGCAAGGAAAGTATTGAATATTTTTCAAATATTGAAAGAAAATAATTTTCAGACAAAATACTATACCCTGCAAAAACTCAGCTTTTTATTTTCTTAAAGAGTGAACAATTTTATTTAGTTTTTCAGGTGGCTTTCGTTGCTCCGACACTTCGCTGTGTACACGGTGTTGGGGCTCGATCTTGCGCACTCATGCATGATAGGGAAGCGCTATAACTGCTGAGCCACCACTCTAGTCCCAAAACTCAGCTTTAAATGTGATGGGAAAATAAAATATTTCCATGATAAGAACAAACTAGCAGCATAAATGAACAAAAACCAGCTCTACAGCGAATACTTAAAGACAACACTAATCAGAGGAACAAGCTAACAATTTCCAAAGCCAATAAATAGGAAAGTCAATAAAAACAACTCACTAAAAGACATCTAATATGGCACAAAATACAGCAAAAGTCACAATGCCAGGGATCCAGAATCACCTATCTATTCTAACACTGAACATGAATGGAATCAATGCCCCAATCAAAAGACACAGATTAGGGGCTGGAGCAGTGGCTCAGCAGTTACAGCACTCGTCTGGCATGTGCAAGTATGTGGGCTCAAATCTCAACACCATGTACACAACTAAGTGTCAGAGCAACAAAAGCCACATAAAAAACTAAATAAAAAACTGATTCTGTCTCTCTCTCACTGTCCCTTTCTCTTTAAAACAAACAAACAAACAAACAAACAAACAAAAAGGACACAGATTACCAGACTGGATCAAAAAACAAAATCCAACAATATGTTGCTTACAGGAGACACACCTCACAGTCAAAAACAGACACAGACTGAAGGTGAAAGGTTGAAAAAAAAAAAAGCTACCAGCCTTATGGCCTGAGAAAGCAAGTCAAAGTTGCGATCCTTACATCCAAAAATTAGTCAAAAGGGATAAAAAAGGTCACTACATCACAGTAATAGGAACAATACATCAAGAAGACATAACAATAGTTAACATTTATGCCCCCAATTACAACCTTCCCAAATATATGGAAAAAGTATTCAAGAACATTAAACCACTTATCATCTTCAACACAATAATGCTGGGGGACTTTAATATACCACTATCAACAATAGACAGATCATCAGAGCAAAAAAAATCAATAAAGATATCTCTAATCTAAACAACTCTATCAATCAATTGGACTTAACAGACATCTAAAGAATATTCCATTCCAATTCGGCTGAGTTTACTTTCTTCTCAGTAGTACATGGATCTATCTCCAAAATAGATCATATCCTAGTACACAAAGGAAATCTTAGCAAATACAAAAAAGCTGACATAATCCCAAGTATCCTGTCAGACCACAATGGTATGATCTTAGCAATTAAAAACAAGGAAAAACAACAAAACGTACATAAATACTAGGAGACTGAATAACACCGTCTTAAATGAAGAACAAATCAAAGATGAAATAAGAACAGAAATCAAGAAATTCTTAGAAACAAATGAGAATGATGACACAATATATTGAAATCTCTGGGATGGTATGAAAGCATTCCTAAGAGGTAAATTTACTGCACTGAGTGCCTTCATTAAAAAATCAGGAAAGAGTCCAAATAAACAGACTTATGCACCAACTCAAATCCATACAGAAAGAGGAACAATCAAATCCCAAATCCAACAGAAGGCAGGAAATACCAAGATTAGAATCAGCCTCAATGAATAACAACAATAACAATAATAAACAATACAAAGCAATAATAAACAATACAATAACAATACAAAGAATCAACGAAACCCCTAGCTCACTTCCCCAAAAAGAAGAATGAAGTGAAACAAATGAACAAAACCGGAAACAAAAACAGATACATCACCACGGACTCGTCCGAAATCCAGAGGATTATTAGAACCTACTTTGAAAAACTATACTCTTCCAAGTTTGATAATCTCGGATACATGGACAAATACCTAGCCACATACAACATTCCCAAATTAACATGGGAAGACATTGAAAATCTAAACCAATCAATCTCAGGTAGTGAAACTGAAATAGCAAAGGCCTTCCAAAAAAGAAAAGCCCAGGACCTGATGGATTCTCAGTAGAGTTCTACCAGATATTACGTAAGAATTAATATCTCTTCTTAGTAAGCTATTCTATGAAATTGAAAGGATGGAACCCTCCCAAACACATTTTATGATGCAAATATAACCGTGATTAAAAAAAAACGCACCAAAGAAACAAGAAAACTATAGACCAATTTCTCTAATGAACACAGATGCAAAAATCCTTAATAAAATTCTAGCAAACTGCATCCAAAACCAAATAAAAAAGATAATACATCAAGATCAAGTGGGCTTCATTCCAGGAAAGCAAGGCTGGTTCAACATACACAAGTCAGTAAGTATGATTTCACCACTTAAACAGAATTAAAGACAAAAACCATACGATCATCTCAATTGATGCAGAAAAGGCCTTTGATAAAATTCAGCACCCATTTATGCTCAAAACTCTGGAGAAGATAGGGATCAAAGGAAGATACTTAAATTTTATAAGAGCCATTCATGACAAAACCATAGCCAACATTATGCTTAATGGTGAACAACTGAAAACATTCCCACTAAATTCGGGTACAAGACAAGGCTGTCCACTCTCACCACTCTTATTCAGTATAGTCCTCGAAACCCTAGCCAGAGCTATTAGATAAGAGAAGGAAATCAAAGGAATTTGAACAGAAAGAGAGGAAGTCAAGGTATCTCTATTTACCAATGACATGGTCCTATACCTTGCAGATCCAAAACGCTTTATCAGAAAACTTTTAGAGCTTATAAATGAATTCAACAAAGTGTCTGGTTACAAAATCAACACTCATAATCAATAGCTTTCCAAAACTACAGCAGCGATTCTCCAAAGAAGAAATCAGGAAATCCGTCCCATTTACAATAACCTCAAGAAGAATAAAATACTTGGGCATTAATCTAACAAAAGATATTAAGGACCTCTAAAATGAAAGCTGCTGAACATTAAAAAAAGAAATTGAAGAAGACCTGAGAAGATACAAAAACAGTCGATGTTCTTGGTTAGGAACAATCAATATAATTAAAATGGGCATTCTGCCGAAAGTCCTGTACAGATTCAATGCAATCCCCATCAAGATATTAACGACATTCTTCATGGATACAGATAAAGCAATTCTCAAATTCATTTGAAATAACAGGAAACCCAGAATATCCAAAACATTACTAAGCAAGAACGAGGAAGCAGGAGATGTCACAATACCTGACCAGAAATTCTACTATAGGGTTACAGTAACAAAACCAGTGTGGTATTGGTATCAAAACTGACATGAAAGCCAATGGAACAGAATAGAAGATACTGAGACAAATCCACAAGTCTTTAACCATCTGATATTTGACAAAGGGGACAAAAACATAGCATTGAGTAAAGACAGCCTCTTCAACAAATGGTACTGGACAAACTGGACAGTCATATGCAGACAACTGAAATTAGATCCTTATCTCTCACACTGCACAAAAATCAAATCAAAATGGATCAAAGAGTTAGGAATTAAACCAGCAACTATACAACTGCTAAAAGAAAAAACAGGAACAATACTCCTTGACATCAGTGTAGGCACTTCCTTCCTCAACAAAACTCCCAATGCTCAAGAATTAAAGCAAGAATCAATGAGCGGGATGCCATTAAACTGAAAAGCTTCTGCTCAGCTAAGGAGTTAGTCAAGAGTATCAAGAGAGAACCTATAGAATGGGAGAAAATCATTGCACGCTATGCCTCCAACAAGAAACCAGAATATACAAAGAACTCAAAAAACTCAACACCAAAGAAACACAATAAACGAATAATTGGGCTAGGGAACTAAACAAAACCTTCAACAGAAGAAGTCCAGAAAGCCCATAAATATATGAGAAAAATGTTCTACATCATTAGCAATCAGAGAAATACAAATCAAAACTTCACTGATATTCCACCTCACTCCAGTCAGAGTGGCAAAAATGAAGAATACAAACAATAACAGATGCTGGATGGGTTGTGGGGAGAAAGGAATACTAACACACTGCTGGTGGGACTGCAAACTTGTACAGCCATTCAGGAAAGCAGTGTGGAGACTCCTCAAAAAGCTAGGGATACACCTTATGACCAAGCTATCCCACTCTGGGTATTTTCCCAAAAGAGCTAGAATCAGCATACTACAGAGACACAGCTACATCAATGTTTACAGCAGCTCAATTTACAATAGCTAAACTATAGAACCAATCCAGATGCCCCTCACTGGATCAATGAATTCAAACACTGTGGTATATACATATATATCTATATATCTACATATATATAAGTTCTACTCTGCTATTAGAGAGAATGATATCATGCCTTTTGCAGCCAAATGGATGGAGATGGAAAAAATTATGCTGAGTGAAATATTCCAAACATGGAGACTTAAGGGCTGAATGTTTTCTCTCATATGTGGAAGTCTCAGTAGATCCTAAGATAGGATGATAGTTAGCTGAGTTTAAGTAATAAACTCACCAGTTGATATTTCATGTAAGCTGGGGGAACCATACCTATGAAGGTGGGGGAGAAGGGAGGGAGGCAGGGAAGGGATGGAGGGATGGATAAGGGGGTTATCAATACAACTGGGAATATTCAACTCCCATTAGAAGCCTAACTATATACAGGCAGGCAGAGAAACTCAGAAATGTCAAAAATTAATATACATCTATATGCTTATGTCAAATTATAGCATGGTGGGATTACAGAGGAGACATTAGTTCAGGAAAGTATGAAGTGGGATGAATCCTGGACTAGGACTGGCCTTAATTTACTATCTTACTATGTCAATATCCATGTATGCATGAATATGTAACAATTCCCTCCAATATGTAAGAGTATGTCGAACAAATAAAAAAAAAACCACTCAGTAAATGGAAGCTATTATTATTTATACCTGGTAAAAGCAACTTTCAAAACCAACCTATTAATTACAAAACATTTAAAAACATTATTTATATTAGTTCATAATATTATAGGAATATTGTTTTCCTGTAGCAAATCATGAGTGGTTCAATTCTCACATCAAACTATTAAACGTATGTTTAGCCAGGTGTGGTGGCACATGCTTGTTATTCCAATGACTCAGAAGGCTGAGACTAGAGGATCACAAGCCCACGGCTAGCCTGGGTAATTTAGCAAGACCCTGTCTCAAAAAGTGAAAAGGGCTAGGATGTAACTCGGTGGTAAAGAATCCCCTTTCCTCAATCCTCAGTATCTTTAAAAAAAAAAAAAAGTTTAAGTAATAAACAAAACTGTGCTAGATATGCTCTTTATATTCAAAGGATATCATTCCAAAACCAGAAGAACCACGTCACATACATCCAAAATTTGGTTGCCAAATATATTCCAAGGGGCAATGCACTGTGCATTGAATGATCAAAAAAGGACCTGTAAGACATAAGTTTTATATGATGAGCTCTACAGTTCATTAAAAACATTTAGATGAAAACTGCACAAATTCTGTAGAGTAAGAACTGATTTAAACAGAATCCAAAGTCCAAGATGCTTAAATGCTGACACGATTTTCACAGTAATAATAATGAGTTCACCGGTAGACACTCAGCAAGATACTGAGATTTCTTTTAATTTACCAAGAAAGTCAGCACTATACTGAGGTTTCTTTTAATTTACCAAGAATTGAGACTACTTTACATGTACTATCTGACCTCAGAATTTCAGCATACTCCACCTCTTGAAGTCAATAATTCACTGCAGGATATAGAGCAACTCTATAATCCAGCATAATATTCACCAAAGATGTGTTATAATTTTGACAAAAGAGTAAAAGCAATGCTCAAGTTTTTCTCTGTTTCATCAATATTTCTCCTTACCTACACATTTTAGAACACATCATTTCAAATAAAATGAACTAGGTACTTTTGTGAAATTGAAGGTTTATATTTTTAATACTAACATTTAGGAAAAAATAAATATTAATAAACTTCATTTAACATAAACAGGATTACCTATCCATGTATGTTAAGCAGGAAGTCTTGGTGTATTCCTATTTGTAATCTGCCTAGAAATACTAAACTGAGAAAAATTAATTTCAGTGAGCTAACATATTTGCATATTCCTAGTTATTCTTATTCCTGTGTGAAGTATATTCACAATTTCTTTCTAAAATTCAAGCAATTGGAACTGGAGCAGTGGCTCAGTGGTATCGACTTGCCTGGCAAGCACAAAGACACGGGTTCAAACCCCAGCACCACATACACAACTAAGTTTCAGAATATCAAACACCAGATGAAAAAATAAATTTAAAAAAATCGATTCTCTCTCCCTCTCTTTAAAATAAAAATAAAAACTCAGCTTAATTCATAATTATGTTTAGACTCTACCCTGCTACAAAAATCAAACTTCTCTCCTTGTTTACTGCCCACAAAGAAAATATAATACCGAAGGAAAAGTGAATTCAAATGCTATAATTACTTAGAAACAAACAGTATGTATGTTACATTTAAAGTTCTGCAAACTCAAGTTCATTATTAAAATAATTTAAATATTGTTAAAAATGTTTTAGCTTTAAAAATTGCATGCTAGACTTTTGTAATGAACACACATTTGGAATCATTTTAACAACAAACTTTTTAACAATCCAAAAAGATTTCACATATTAATTTTACCAAAATTCTTTACAATATGTGAAGATCAAACGTATTATACACAGACAGTATTCTAGACATATAAAACATTAATTTTACATAGCAGAGTAAAAATTCATGTGGAGTTAAAATTATAGTTCAAAATCAACACACTTACTTTGAAAGAAACTGTACTGTAGCCCAAACACCACCATACATCAGTCCTTTAATGAGCCAAGAATCAATATTTAGGTCTGCTATAAACCCAACAAGCCAAATAACTAGGAAGGGAGTCCCCAGCATTACTTTCTGCCGAAATTCCTGTACAGAAACGAATAATTAGCAAGTTTTTGCATGTTTCAAGTAACCTCAATCTGAATCACTGTAATCATTGTGCAAGTATGGAAAAGAAGGTGAAATTCACTCAAATTGTTCCTGCTATGTGCAGATACTATTCAAGGTGGTGGTCTCTGGAGACAAATGTTAAACAATTTAAGAGGACTTTATTAAGACTGTGGAAAAGGAAAACAAATTATTGGAGTGGCCTCTACACAGTCAGATACAGAAGGGTACAGAACCACAGATTAACACCAGGACTAGAAAACAGTTCATAACAAAAGCCACCCAATCTTAACAGTGGCATTGATAATTAGAGATAAGGATAATCAGAATGACTATATTCTAAGAACTGTATCAGAATAAGATAACCTAACCTGGAGAAGACATTCTAAATGGCATAAATTAACAGTATTTCAAAACTTTAAAATGAGATGAGAATAAAATCAAACAATTTTCAGGTCCCATACCCCACAGAATGGAGACATGTGCCTCTGAACATAAATCCCGAGTACACCAAATTCCACAGGGAGTTTCATTTAATTTTTGTTTTGAGCTGGTTGTTAGAAAGTCCACATTTCTAAGTATAAACTCTGTATTCTTCTTTGTAATATCTATCACAATTATATTTTCAGAACAACACAAACTATTGTCTCTCTAGCATAATAGCCCTCACAAACTTATAGGCAGCTATGGTCTGAGTTATCTTACATGATAAAAATATATGATACTCAGCTGTGGTCTAACAAAGCTGAAAGTATGAGTACTATTTTCCTCTTTGAATATTTTATCTTTCTGAAGGCCAAGATTATGTTACACCTTTTTAGCACCCCTTTCATTACTTTCATAAATATTTCTTTGTATAAATGATCACATTTTCCCCAATTTCGCCATTTTAAATAATTTTGTGAAATACAAATGTGATCATAATTAGATTAATAATTAAAACAACTTCAAGTAATGTTGTAGTACAATAATTTTTAATCTAATGTTTTCTATTTATGTGTGAACTTTTGTTAAGATAGTAGATATTTTTTACTTGGAGGTGTATGTGGGTACTAGAGAGAAGATACATATTGTCACATGAAAAGGCATTTTTCTAAAATTATCTTTGTTTTTAGATGAGACACTTGTTCTCCCTCAGCATTAACACCATATTAAAAATTAAGATACTATTTGTATATAGTAAATTTCACTATTTTGGGGGGTACAGTTCTCTAAATTTTGATAAACACAGACCTTGGTATAACAGGCACCAAAGTCAAGATAATGTTAACAATTCTGTCAAACCCACAAATTTTCCCATGTCCTCTAGTCCCAGCTCAGGCAACTAGGAATCTCATTTCTATTTCTGTAAATTTTTCTTTGCAGGAATATCAGATAAGTGGAATCACACTTTTAAGTGACCATTTAAGTCAGTTTTTTTCATTTGGAGGATTTATTTGACATTTACCCATGTGGTTGTATTATCTATCTGCAGCTTGTTCCTTTTCAATGGTGAGTAGTATTCCACTGCATGCTATGTACCATGTTTATCCATTCCCCACTTAACAAATGAAAATTCTTTCCAGTTTTTGGTTATTTATTACAAATAAAGTCATTATAACCACTTTCATAAAGGTTTTTTTTTTTGTGAACATGCTTATTTCATTGGAGAAATATTTGTGTATAGGAACTTTAATAAATTTTTCAAACTCATTTAATATATGTAAAATGACATTATAAAGATGTATTGGTGATGTGCTGCTATATTGAGATGATAAATCTCTTTTCTCCTACCTTACAGAAACTTAACAATATAAGAAATTTGAAAGAATTTTATAGTGAACTATCTCCATATCCATAACTTAAGATTCTACTATTTCTTTTTTTCTTGGGGGTGTGTGGTAAGGAGTACCAGGGATTTAACCACTAAGCAACACTCCCAGCCCTTTTTATTTTGAAACAAGGTCTAAGTTGCTAAGGCTGGTTTTGAACTTGCAATCCCCTGCCTCAGTCTGCAGAACCACTGGGATTACAGGTGTGTACTACCATGCCCCCATAAGCAAACATTTTTAAAATATACTTTGTTTTGAAATAATTACAGATCAAAGCATAGTTGTAACAAGTAGCAAAGACAGATACACTAAGTGCCCTCAAGTTCCCCCATCACAACCAGAATATTAGCCTCAGAAGGTCAACTCACAGAATATTCCATTACTACAAATAGCCAACTTCCCTCCTACCTTCTTTAGCCCTGGCAACCACTAATCTATCTGTTCTCCATTTCTATCATTTCAAGAGTTTTACATAAATGGAATCACACAGTATTATAACCTATAGAATTGTAGCATTTTTCTCATGTAAATAATTCTTTGGAGATTCATCTAGGTTACTGCATGTATCATTAATTTATTCTTTTTTCTTGCTTGTATTACACAGTACAGATACACCACAGTTGATTTAACCATTCGACCACTAAAGGTTGTTTATAGTTTGGTGCTATTATAAGTATAGGTTTTAGTATAAAAGTTAAGTTTTCATATACTAGGATGATGTGTCTACAAGACAGATCACTGAGTGGTTTAGTAATTGCATGTTTTGTTTTCTCAAAGAAATTTCCAAACTATCCTCCAAGGTGTTACGTTGTTTTACATTCTAATTAACAATGCCTGAGGAATTCAGTCTCTGCATCCTCACAGCATTTGATTTTGTCAACCAAATCACTATGGTTTTAATTTGCATTTTCTTCCTGGCTAATAATGTTGAACATCTCTTCATGTGCTATGCCTTCTTAATGAAATATGTCTTCAGGTATTTAAACTATTTTTTAAATTGGATTCTTTGAGTATTCACTGTTGAGAGTTCTTTACATATTTTGAATATTCGTCTTTTGTTGGATATATAGTTTATCAATATTATCTCCCAGTCTACAGCTTATAGTTTGTCTTTCCAGCTTCCTTTCTTTTTTTTTTTTTTTTTCAGGGCTGAGGACCGAACTTGACTTTCCAGTTTCTTAATAGGGTCTTTAACAGAATGAATGTTTTAAGTTTCCCTGATGTGCACTTTTTTCTCTTTATAGTGCTTTTTGTGTCAAATATAATAATTCTTTGCCTAACCTAGTATCCTATTTTTTCCATTTTTTTCTAACAAATAATTAAAATTTTTTACATCATATAGGGAAACTTCAACCAGTTTTGTGTTAATTTTGTGCATAAGATATAAGGTGTGAGTCAAGAAAAATATATTCCTTTACTTACTTATTCATCCATTTGCCTGTGGTTTTCCAAATGGTCCAAAATTCTTTGATGAAAAGGTTGCTTTTAGTGAACTGATTTTGCACTTTTATCAAAAGTCTGTAGGCATTTCTGTGTGGTTCTATATTTGAGCTAGACTGTTCCATTGACCTATGAGTTTATCATCCTTCTAGCAATATCAGACTATTGAATAATGTAGCTACATAACAGTTCAAAATGTAACACATTAATCTTAGTTATATATACAAAATCTCTCACTGGAATTTTGGTAAGATTTCATTAAATTTGCACATCAATTTAGGACAACTGAAATATTTACTATGTTGAGTCTTTCAGTTCACAAATACAGTATCTTTCCATTTATTTAGATCACTTTTGATTTCTTTCATCAACATCTTTGGTTTTCAGCATACCATTACATTTCAGTTAGTTTCATATCTATGTCAATTTTTGAGACATTATAATTCATAATGTATTCTTTTTGTAGTATCCACACCCATGGCAAGTAGAAAGAATGAAAGTAGGTTTTTAAAATAACTTACGTGTAACCTTGCTAAGTTAGATAGGAATACTTTTATCTGTTCCATTTAAAGGTAATTAAAATTGCCTTTTAATTTCCTTTGCTTTCCTTATTGCACTAGCTAGAATTTCCAGCAGTATGCTGAGTAACAGAATAAGAGGGATGTCCTTGCCTTATTAATCTTAGAGGAAAGCATTCAGTCTTCCAATATTAAGTATGATAATGGTTTTAAGTTTTATAGATAAATGCTCTTAGTAAAATTAAGGAATTTCTCTCACTTATCTCCATTTTTATCATGAATGAACACTAACATCTATGAAATTTTTTTCTGCATTGATTAATATACTCATGAACTTATTCTTCTTTACTCTGTTAATGGTAGACTGTATTGACTAATTTTTTGAATACTGACTGTATCAGTCTTGTACCCGTGGAATAAATTCTACTTAGCTATGGTCCTTTTATATATTACTGAATCCTATTTGCTAATATTTTGTTAAGAACTTTTAAGTCTACACTCATGAGGAATAATGACCTAAATAGTTTTCTGGTCTATCTTTATCTGACTTTGGGATCACGGTAACATTTTTTATTCTATTTCTTTCAACTGGCCTATTATCATTAATATGTAAAGTGAGTTTCCTTGTAGAATGCATATAGTTGTAAAACAGTTTATAATCTACATTGTCAACAACAGTCTTCTACTGGTGTATTTAGCCCATTTATATTTAATGTAATTATGGATATGTTAGAGTTTAAATATAAAAATTTTTTTTGTTTTGTTTGTTCTGTTTTTTATTTTTTATTTTTATGCCTTCCTGGGGGTTATTAGAACATTTTCTAAAATTCTGCTTTCATTTATATATATATTTGTTGAGTATATCTCTGCATTTTTTAGTGGATGCTCTTAATGTTATATAAACACAACTTATCACAGTGCACTGGTGGTGTTATTTTATCAACTCAATTGTAGAAAACTTACTTCCTTTAAAGCTCCTTATCCTGGTCTATTTATGATTATCTTAAATATGTTCTTTACAAGGGTGGAGCAGTGGCTCAGCGGTTACTGCACTTGTCTGGCATGCGCCAGGATGTGGGTTCAAACCCCAGCACCACGTATACAACTAAATGTTGGAGCAACGAAAACCAGATGAAAAATTAAATAAAACTGATTCTTTCTCTCACCTTCCCTCTCTCTTTAAAAAAAAAAAAAAAAATATATATATATATATATGTGTGTGTTCATACAATTAGACCCATATCAGACAGTATTATAATTTTTGCTTCAACTCTTAAGCATAATTTTAGAAGACACAAGGGGATTCCATTGCATTTACCCATAATTTTGCTTACCAAGTTCTTATGTTTCAAGATTCCTTCTTTTATCATTTCCTTCCTGTTATTTACCACTCTTTCAGGGTATATATGCTGGTGATAAGTTCTCTCTGGGTTTCATTTGAGTATATCTTGATTTCTTCTTCATTCCTAAATGATACTTTCACTGGATGCAGGATTCTGGAGTAAGGTTTCTTTCAACATTTGAAAAATGTACCAGTGCCTTCTACCATCTATGATTTCTCATTTTAAAAAATCTGCTGTCATTTGAATTGTTTTTCCCTATTAGTAAGGGAATTTTAATATTTTCTTTTTGTTTGTTAATTTCTCTAGTTTCCAGAAGTTTGGCTATGGTGCACGCAGTGAGGATTTCTTGAAAATTTGGTCAATTTCTTAATCTGTGAATTTGTATGCTGCCAAATTTGGGGATTTTTCAGCTGCTTTATCTCTGTTTTCAGTCCCATCCTCCTTCTCCTTTTCTATTAAGACTCCAATCATATCAATGATGGATCGTATTTAGGCCCATGAGGTTTTGGGTTCGTTCGTTCTTTCTTTTTTTTTTTAGTCCAATATCCTTTTGTTGTTTAAAATGGGCAAATTTTATTGTTCTATCTTC
Source organism: Aplodontia rufa (assembly GCA_004027875.1). Classification (NCBI taxonomy): domain Eukaryota; kingdom Metazoa; phylum Chordata; class Mammalia; order Rodentia; family Aplodontiidae; genus Aplodontia; species Aplodontia rufa. The sequence continues at coordinate 53,300 of PVKS010002133.1, forward strand.
AAAACTACTGAATATTTTGTATGTTCTCTCTATTCTATTGTTGAGCCTATCCACTGAGGTCTTTTTTGTTGTTGTTGTTCTTATTTTGGTTACTATAATTTTCAACTTTAAAACTTCCATTAGATTCCTGTTTATATTCTATATTCCCTTTCTTTGCTGAGACTATTTTTCATCTGTTTCACATTATGTTCATAATTACTTGTTGAAGCCTTTTTATGAGGACTGCTTTAGACTCTTGTCAGACATTTCTAACCTCTACCATCATAGTATTGGCAACTACTGATTCTCTTCATGCAATTTCAGATCTTCCCAGTTCTTCGTATGGCAAGTAAATTTCAATTGAACACTGGGCATTTTGGGATTTTTTTTTTTTTTAAGGACACAATTTTTTTATTTAGTTTTTCATGTGGCCTTCATTGCTTCAAGACTTTGTTGTGTAGGTGGTGCATGGGATTCGAACTTGCATACTCGCACATGCCGGGCGAGCGCTGCAAATGCTGAGCAACTCACTCCAGCCCCGCATTTTGGGATCTTATTGAACCTTCTCTTTTAGATGGATTTCTTCGAAACAGTTTCAAAGACATAGTGAGAAAGCACTTCGTCATTAATGCCAGGTGGTATAGAAGTCCAGAACCTCTACTTAGTCTCCACTGCCACCTGAAGAGGTTCCTCATTATGGCTGGGCGAGGGTGGGTTTTCCCAGCCCTCCAGGATACATCTACTGATATTTCCCTGCCTGGAAGGGGTAGGAGTGCCTCACAGTGACCTCTCACTATATGGTCACCAATGATACAGAAAGTTGAGATGAGATTCATTGCCAGTAGTGACAAAAACCCCAACTCTCTACTCAGCCTTCTCTGACACCACCTTAGGAGAAAAGTTGTAGCATTTCATTACAACCTGGTAAGGGTGAAAATCCAGGCTAAACAATGGGTCTTTGCTACTGTGAGTCAGAGTAGTGCCACATGTTTTTCTGTAGTGTTGGGCTATGGTATGGCAGTTTTTTCCTAAAAGATTTCCATCTTGCTGAGATGACCCATTTGTGGTCCTCTGACTAGAGTGTAAGCTTTTGTTCCGGCTATTTTGTCTGCATCCATCCGAATTAGCTGCCAGCCTTGTCAGTCTAGGGTATATTGGCCAAACGAGAAAACCTCATACAATGCATCACCATGTCCTTCAGGTCCTGAGTCCCTGGCCAGTTGGTTTTCTCCATCCTCAAGATTTGTTTTGCAGGTAATTTTCAGGGTTTTTGGTTGTACTTAACAGGTGGGGTATGCACTCAGTCTTCCCAGATTTATTTTCACATAATCAATAAACAGGTTTAAGACGTGAGATTTCACTTGTTAACAATGGGATCACGAAATTTTAAATGTTGAGAAGTACTAATTTTAAGATTTTCCTCCAACTTGTTAAGGATTTCAAACTTATTTAACTCTAAGTCTGCCTGTTTAACATTTTCTAACCTGAAAAATAATCCAAGAACTTTTTAAATAATTTTCTAAACTCAAAATTCCTTCCATGTCTGTTTTTTAACATTGTCCCATAACACCCACCCCTTCCAGCCCATGCTTTCAGGGATGATTTTTCTAATAATATTAACTACTCAGTATCATTTTTTAAAAATTTAGTTCCCCCAGACTTGGTTATTTCTAAATATGGAACATACTTTGATAGACTAGCAAACAAAATCATGACCATGATTTAGATTTTCTAATATGAAATGAACAATCTACATAATTATAGATGCTTAATCTCACAGAGACATCAAATATCATATATTTTTATCTTAAAAAAAATTTTTTTACAGTGATGGGGAAATCTAACCCTAGGCCCCACACATACCAGGCAAGCTCTCTATCACTAAGCTATTTTCCCAGCCCTCATAATCTTAAAAAAAAAAAAAAAAAAATTGGGGGACTGGAGCAATGGCTCAGCAGCTGAACACAAAGACCTGAGTTCGAACCCTAGCACCAAATACAAAACTAATGTCAAAAAAACAAAAACAGATGAAAAAACAAATAAAATTGATTTTCTCTTTAAAAAATTCATATATTTAAAGCCCCTAATGGAAAGAAACATATGGAAAGAAATTCAACTACTGAACTGGTCACAAGAATATACAAATGTTAAAACTGCACTAAATTTTTTATGAAACTCTCTTTTTAAAAAGAAATCACAGTCAAACTCATAAACCTCATTACTCAGTAATATTATAAGTAATTTTACATATTAATAAAATATCTAGTTTTTAAAAGTCATTTTCATCTGACTACATATGTAAAAATAAACCTTCGAAATATCTAAATTCAACAAAATGAAAGCATGAGGATTTCAGGATGTTCCAGAGTAAAATGGTATATTTTTTATTACTAGTCAAATTATCATGAGACATTAGCTATTTTTCACTCTATTAAGCAAAACTTCTCCAAAGTTTAAAAGAGAGAGCAGCTCCAAAATAAATAAATCACTTTCTATATTGTATTTAATAATTAACTTAAAACATTAACATGACATGTGAAAAATGGTCATTATTCTCAACTATAGAGTTTGAAAAGGAGTTTATAAACTATAAATTTAATTTTTCTGATATCTAAGTAATGGTCCAGGGAACTTTTCAGCTCATTAAGGAGTCTGAATTACTATAAGTAAATGAGGCACTGATTTCCCTTTATTCAAAACTTGTCTTTCTCTCATGGTAATAGATCAGTGTTAATTTTAAATAATTAGTATCACCATTACAATAGCCTGAGTGAGACAGACATAAGGATGATAGTCAAAACTTAATGTACCTTAAGTTGTAATTATTGTTAAGTCAGAAGATACACTGTAGGGGCTGGAATGGTGGCTCAGCAGTTATGGCACATGCGCATATATGGCATGCGCAAATATGTGGGTTCAAACCCCAGCACCACGTACACAACAGTGTCAGAACAATGAAGTCCACATGAATAACTAAATAAAGGTGATTCTTTCTCACTGTTCTCCTTTCTTTAAAACAAAAAAGAAGATACACTATAAATTATTTAAGTATATAAAAAATTGTCAGTCACCTAATTTCTCTTTTTTTGGTGAAACAAAAAAATTTTTAAGGGGGTTGGAGCAGTGGCTAGCAATTATGGTACTAGCCTGACATGTGCAAGGACACATTTTCAAACCCGAGCAACACGTACACAGCAACAAAAGTCACATGAAAAACTAAATAAAATTCTTTCTCTCTCTCTATCCTTCTGTCTTTAAAGAAACAAAAAACCACTTTTTTTTTTTAAAGGAATCTAGACCCCCTTTTAGGGAAATATAAGTTTTGAAATGATATTATTAATATCAGACAACTGAGCCAATAGGCATAGTTTAAAATTAAAGAAGTACGGAAAAACTAAAATGGACTTTCCATGGAGTAGTCAAGAATATAAATTTTCTCTCTCTAAAAGTTACAACATACCACAAAAGAATGGAAATTTCAATTGATTAGAGCTATAGTTTGCTGGTTTAAAAAAATATGTATTAGGACTATGATGTTTCATAGTTTATTACTATACTTAACATAAGGCCAGTTGAAACAGTAAGCTAAAATTTATGTTAGTAGCTATGGAAATTTAAACAAATTTATATCCAGTCCGTATTTATCTGACATCCAAAATATACCATAAATCAAGAACCCAAAATTTTAAGAAACTTTGCCATTTAAGTTCACTTGATTCTATTTAAAATAATATTTTTGAAATTGCATTAGGAAATGTCAAAATTAAAGTCTATGAATATTCATGCTAAGTAAGTGTGGCCATGAATCTTATTTAAGATTACATACTAAAAATCTTCAATCCTGAGTTTACCTTGTCAGCTTTTAGCTTTCTAAGAAAAGATGGATTGTCATATCCTTTTGCTTGCCTTGCCTCTTGCAAATGGTTGATCATCCACACATTTTTTCTCTGCTTTGCCAGATCAAGTGCTGATTCACCCTGATAATATAATAAATTTACATTATGAATAGAAGAAAATGTAGAACACTTTAGTTAATAACTTTTAGAAACATCTACAAAAACAAATCAACCACATTTTAATCCATTTACATTATTTTCACATTAAAGTTAATTTAAAGAGCCTAAACCATTACGTATATATATTAATAATTTCCCATTCAATGTACAATCAGAAAATGTTGTCTTGTCTTATTCTATAGATTCTGTTTTTATTTGCATTTTGACATATTAGAGAGCAAATCAAAAAGTAGGTATTTTAGTACCTGCTGGATCAAAGGCTATCACTAAGTTTATCGGTATTTCATATTCTTTATGGATGCTACAAAACATCCTATTACATACAGTGCCAAGTTGCCAGAAATCTCAGTAAAATGGTAAGAGTTGTAAGAAGAGAATAGGGAAGAATAAGAAAAGTCAACTTCTAATTCTGCTACTACTGCACTGGCATTCTTGACCTATGTTAAATTCATTCACCCACCCAGAAATTTCCCAAGAGAACAGAAGTGATATAGTATAGTTCAAGTAAACTAGTAGGTTTAATGCCAAGAAAAAGAATGCCAGGGAATATAAGAGAATAGGACTAAAATGTATTAAACCAAATAAGAAACAAACATTTCCAATCCTAGGGTTTTTTTTTGCTGTTACTATTTAAAATTGTATTTCTCTGATACCTACGTTTCCACTTTAATGTCCTCTATTTTTCTACTCTGTTAAATAGGAAAGCAAAATGAAAATTGTTTGCTGAAATTTGATGAATGTATAGACAGATACTCAAATTACTTCAGAAAAATAAATCACATTAAATGTTTTTATTTTTTTCCAAAATACTGTGTGAAAAAAGAAAAAGGAATAAGACGCCTTAGGGTACCTTACTCATGAAGGATGATTACTTATCAAGAATGAAGTATGATTTGTTTAAAAAAAATTAAAAATAAAAACAACAAAATAAAACATACCACTACCACCAACAGCAACAACTATTACAAAACAATAACAACAAAAAGCCCAACCAAATCTTTTAATATAAAAAAAAATCAATGATATTTAATAAGGAATGGGCTAATCTAGGTGACTCTTCCACAAATAGGGATATTTATTTTAGATATCTCCTTGCTTATTCCAGAATTCCAGCACCTAAGTTGTCAGAATCAGCTAATTAATCCAAACTATAAATATTACCTGAATAATAGCAATCCCTTGGGTAACAACTCCCAGAGAATATCCTGCAGTTGCCTCGGTCCAGCTGAGCATCCCTTCCACTACAGGGCCATGTGACACCTAAGGATTGCCTAGACAGAAAGATTGAGGGAGCTTTAAAAAATCTTTCAACTTCTCCTCTAATCATCTGACTATTTTTGTATAATTGTTTTATTCAGCTGGCAAAATAAACAAGCAATTAATTTAAAGAATCATACTAAAACCAGGCAGGGTTCTGGATCAAGTGTATTTGATCACTCCATGTCCCAGCCAAAATAATAGATAATACTAACAATAGTTTGCAAGAATTCACATCGAGTATTTATAGATAACTGGTAAGAAATTCTTCAAAGGTTTTGGACAGATAAACATTATGTCTAAGGTGGAAGAATACTCAAAATTTGGCCTTAAGTGAGAATGAATTTTACTATCAAAACTAAGGAAAATTCCTTAAGAGACCATCTAGGTCAGGTATTCAAGAGGTTCTTTTCTGAAAAGTTTCTTACCTCTTTTCATAAATCTTTCAATATATTAATTATGAGAGTTCAATAATTTTATATTCTATAAAGCGAAAATTATCTTTTGATAATTTTAGAAAGAAGAGATTATAAATGCTTGTGCAGGACTCAAGAAATTAATTGTTCTCCCCAAACTCAATTCATCTAAATTAACCTACATAACCAAAAACATATACTAGGGGATAAAATATTATCTTTAAAAGCTTCACAAATTAGATACTCCCATAAAAAAAGAATTATGGCATAGGCCATAATTTTGTTTTGTTTATTGTTATTCTTATACCAAATCACCCTCACACCCATACACTTGCTGCTTAAATAGAAAGATTCAAATTTATTCTATGTAACTATTATATAGAGCTGGAGTTCTCTGAATCATATCTGAAGCAAGCCAATGATTCTCTCCCCACAAAAATATTGATTCAGATTAATTTTTTTCTAACAATTTTAGAAAGTCCACTGGCAGACCCCAAAATGAGAACCTCTAATTTAGAGAAAACAGCTATTCTTGATCCTCCCAAAGATCAAAAAATTACCTGTCAATATCAATTGTCTTCAAAATAAGTTCTATCTTACTCTGATTGAAGAATCATTTGTTATATATTAAAAGACGTGAATTCCTTACTCAACTTATAAGAGCAAATCTCTAGACTGATTTCTAAGAAACTTAAGTTTAACCTTATTAGGAAAATAATTATGAATTTTAAAAGAATAGGATCAAGTAGTAGTTACATAATTATTGTAACCCAAAGTATACTTTGTATTCTTTGAAGAATAGCTCTGAAAGTTAAATATAAGATTTGTAGGCTACATCCTACTGTTGTAATGCATTTTTATTCAATAAGACTCTCTTATAAGCTTTTTATAAATGTAAGGTATAAAATCTGTCAATTTTGTAGACAAAAAATATTTTTAAATAACTTTTTCACTTTCAAAATATGCAGCAATCTAAATTTATTCATTTAGTTTAATACAGTCAACATCACTGCACACTAAATATAATACAAACAGAACAAATTCATACTACCTTCACCCCCAAAAAAGTATATCTACACAACCATAACACATCACAAGACAACCAAAAGAAAACTGAAGTCACCAATATATTTTCTTTCAACCACATGTTTAATCTACCTTTTCATTTCTACTCTAAAATATCATCTCCAAATCCATTCATTTCTATCTCTACTCCTCACATTCTAGGATAACATCACTCGCCTGATTTCCTAAAGCAGTCTAACTGATCTCCTTTCCATTTTCTTAATTCTTCAATGCATTTTTCATCAACCAAAGTAAAATTTTAAAGATATTTAAAACCAAAAGAACATCCCACAACCTGTCTACATAAATCATTCTAACTACTTCCCATGACTTGAGGATACAATTAAAGCTTCTCATGGTGCTGCACAATCTGGTACTGGCTTCTCAAGTGACTTCCTTGCTCACAGTACACTTGCCAAGTTGTCCTTATTTCTGAACCTCAAAATGGCAACCTCATCCTGAGTGCTTGCATAGTCCTCCAAGTAGGAGGTTCTTTCTCACATACCTCTGCATAAACTGATGCTTTCTCATCACGTAATTCTCAAAGCACATGTCATCGTCTCAGAAGTATTTTCAAGTCATAACGATGTGGGCCCTCTCAGTCCTATCAATTGCATTTGTGGGGTTTTTTAAATTTTTTTTTATTGTTTATTTCCTCATTAGAATGTAAGCTCTAATTCTAACGAGTGGCTGGAGTGGTGGCTCAGTAGTTCAGGCACTTGCCTGGAATGCGTTAAGGACATGGATTCATAACCCAGCACCAAGTACACAGTAAAGTTTCAGAGCAATAAAAGCCACATGAAAAACTAAACAGATTCTCTCTTTCTCTATCTCATTCTCTCTCTCTCTCACTGTCCCTCTCTCAAAAAAAAAAAAAAAAAAAAGAATGTAAGCTCTAAGAAAATAGGAATCTTATCTGTCTTAAACATTGTGACTATGTACAACTGAACAAACATTTTAGAAAGAATTAAAAATGCTTGCTATCAGAAGGTGGTGACCACCCTTAAAAATAAAGGGAATGCCAGATCTCAGTAGAAAAGGCATTTGATACTTATTTCATCCTCTTAATTACATAAAAAGTAGAGTTTAAAACAAAAATCTAGTTTTTTTCTTTTTCTTTTTTTTTGCTATATTCTTTCTTTTATTGCTATCTTATAGTTGTACACAATGGTGGGATTGTACACATATTTGTACATGCACAAAATATAACATTATTATTTGGCCAGTATCACTAAAACTCTACTTTTTTAGCTAAGTGGGAAAAAGATAAATTTCTGCTGAAAGTATAGCTGTTGCTTGAACAAATGAATTATCTCCCTAAACTTGTTTTTTTTTTTTAGAAGCAATGTCACCCTAGAAGCTACCAGAGAATTACATTTAAAAAAAAAACTTATGAAGAGCCAATCTTGAACATATATCAATTAAAACTAAAACACTAATAAAGAATGAATGCAAAAAAAAATACATACACTTAAATAAAATACCTACAGGCCCAATAATTAGCTCAATTACTGAACACTAGACTCCACAAAGTATTCACATGAACTGCACTACCAGTCAAGAAAGCTACATTTCGGGGCTGGAGCGGTGGCTCAGTGCTTTCAGCGCTTACCTGGCAAGCGCGAGGACCCGGGTTCAAACCCCAGCACCACGTACACAACTAAGTGTTAGAGCAACTAAGGCCATGTGAAAAACTAAATAAAGTTGTTTCTCCCTTTCTCTGTCTCTCTCACTGTCCCTCTTTCTTTAAAAAAAAAAAAAAAAAAAGAAAGCTACATTTCGTTTTATCTGATCTTGATATCAAATAGCTAATATACCCGAACTTAAAAGACACTAAAAAGCAAAGGTACAAAATAATTTAAATAATTTCAAATATTTTTACTCTCACCATTAACTTCTCTGTTGAAATTCATTATACAGTACTTCCTTTACTAAGATTTAAGATTTAAGCAATGGTTAATGAGAATCACAGCTTTCCATTATTTATTTGAAAAGATGTTAAATTACAAACTCCTCAAATACTTCAAGACTGTGACTGAAATTATCCCAAATTTTATGTGAATAAAAAATTTTTAAAAAAAGCTCAAAAATAAGCTATTGGTCTCAAATTATAGAAATATATCATTTTACTGTTATAATTTTTTGGTGTTATTGTAATTTCAATATATTGTTATGTATTCAACATACTATGGTTATTGGCAGAAGGTATGTAGTCTTACTATTTGCCATATTGAAAACGGTTTAAATTTCAACATGGTAACAATATATTAAAATGTATTTCTTGTACATGATCACATTAGGAGTACCTATGTAGTAACGAAGAGAAAAAGCAATTCAGATAGTAAAACATGAGGAAATCTCACTAAACTTTTCTTATGGAAATATGGATGAGGTTTAGTCAAACTCCTTCCTTATCTTATCCTTTTGGCCTGGGGTCAGCCAAATTTACTAAACCCAATGTCTTGAACTTTTCAGAGTGTATTATTTAAAATTTTTTGAAAAAGCAAAAATTTCCCTGTATTTTCTGGCGTGGCAGAAAGGTGTCCTGGCAGAATCATTTTGAAAGGTACCTTACGTAAAATTCAAGACTATGCAAATCTTCATTCATTCAGCCAATACTAACAGTGCCCATAGGGTATCAGGCACTGTGGTAAGTTAACTTTCCTCCTTCCCAGTGGTTAGTGGCAGATACTGAAATTTTCTGATCATTTTAGGTAGGAACATGAAGACTTAAAAAGTTTTTAAAAAATAAAGAAAACATAAGATTTTTAGTTTCCACTGTTTACTTAATATTTGTAACTATAGACTTATTTCTAAAAATTGGTTATGATCTTAAACAAATCATAATGAAAAACCAGTCTAAGCTATTTATTACAGTAGCTTAAATCTCTTCTTAAAGTAACCAAATGTAGGAAAAATTACTCATTGGAATACAAAGAAATGCCCTGATCCAGCAAGAGATACCTACTTTTTGATTGGCCATTTCAGGTTAGTATGTGGCTTGAACTACCTTCATACTTGATTTAATTAGCACATAACCTTTAGACATTTATGAAACGTGACTCAGAAAATACTACAATTTATAGCCAAAATTGAAGAACATTTGTCAATAGGCATAGTTACTTATCACAGTGAGGTTTAAAGTCACTTTACAAGAAAGTCTGTTACTGAAAGACAAGGGAGATCCTGAAGCTTTAGAAATAAGAAGGGTTAACCAAAATTTGAGACTAACAATATAATCCTCTTTAATGTATTCACAAAATGTATACAAATTTCTAAATGTAAATGTTAACCGTGCTTGGTGCTTAGATAATTTTGTATACTTTCCTGGGTTAGTTTACCATTTAGGGTGGGGAGGAGTTTCTCCTATAAATATCATAAAGGTATTTATCAAATTTACAAGTCATGACCTTAAAAAATAAGACAAAAAATGAATAATTCAAAGAATCACTAAAATTTATTATGAATAATGTGGTCTAACTACAAACCTCTCGCTGATAATCTTAAACAATCTAGAAAACTATTCCCCTTCATCTATGAAAATACAATCAACAATGTAATTTCCAAAAACCAATACAAATTCACTAATGAAAAGGCCACCAAATTTAAAAATTGCTTCAATACCACAACATAATAGTAAATGATCCAAGCTTTCAAAACAAATTATTGCATGGAAGCAATGAATTGAACTAAATAAGAAGTTTCTTCCAATTTATGAAAATCCTGTTTTACTGGTAAACTCAGAGCCACATTTTATACAGCATAATCAACACAGGATAATTTTACCTTGATATTCTGGGCATCAACGTTAGCTCCAGCTTCCAGAAGAAGACTAATGACTGTGGTATTCCCTGCTAGTACTGCCCAGTGCAGAGCAGTATTTTTGTGATACTTGTCACCAAGGTTAACTGAAACATTGAATGTTAAAAGCAATCTAGTTGGATCCACACTGAAAAGGAAAAAAAAAAAACAACAACAACAACAACCCTAATTTCAATTATCGAAATCATTACAGATACTAAACTGACTGTGGTTGCATTGGCATTCCATCTTGGAACACTACTAATCTACTCAACAACTTTACAATCAATAATGAGACAATATTCTAGTATGAAGCATTAAGCATGTGTAACCCATATAAAGTAATATAGTTCCAAGGGATAGCATAGCATACTTGGTTCTGACATCTGCTTTTGATATAGGAACTGATATCATTAATTCCTATATAAAGAATATAATTTGTAGAAGTTCAATCTGGACTGTTTAAAAAATAATTTAAAACCACTAACAAATAATACATTAAACTTGCCAATATGTAAGTCACATGAAAAGTTAATTACTTTTCTAAACATAATCACTTTGTTCATTCTTACAAACTGTTAAAAGGAAGAACAGATTAAGAAGCTACAATTACTGAGGTAAAGGTAAACATGGAGATGCCAAAATACCTGAAGAGGGAATTCATGCTATACACTATGTCATAATATAACTTGAAAACATTAGTAATATAACACTGTTTCTTCTCATCACTTGCTTTACAATGCATTATGCTGAAAACAGAATAAGTATTTTATAATGGTTACATACCTATGTGTTCTATAAGCTGCCCACATTAAAGGTGTCATTCCATTCTGATCCATCATATCTACATCCTGATAGAATAAAGTCAGACAGTAAAATTCTTTAAGTTCCTAACCAAAATTACTTAGAAAAACCTAGTTGATACATTACAGAAGAAGCCAATACACTACTACTCAATCAAGCATGACTTACAAAATTAACTGTAAAATAAAACTAAATACTGCCACTAATACTTTAATTAACATGTTATGCTTTTATAGTTTTACCTTTCAAGATGCCAAGTGTAGTATTTAAAGATTTTCACCTATTCTGATCTGTCAGCCACAAAGGACATATAAATAATTCAAATCTCTGAAAAACTTATTTATATTAACGTATGATAAGAAAGAATAACAAACCCTATTTATCCCTAAGCATTTCAAAACAAATAAAAAGACCTAATTTTTTTAATGAACTCAAAAGTTTTTTATATTACTGAGCAATTCTAATCTAACTTGTGTTATTTAATTTTAGAGTAAGTATCCTATAAAACACTGCATATTTCTATGAAGAAGTTTTCTGTGCCATTGTTACTGATGGGACCATGTCTCAAATGTGAATATTAGCCAAGTGAACTGAGGAAGAAAAAAATAGTTGAGAACTACTACATTAGAGAAATACAGTACAACCTTGATGGCATTAGTTTGTCCCTCACCATGAATACTATAATGTTTTGCCTTATCCATCATATGACAAGAATCAAACCCAGGGCCTCACACATGCCAGACAATCACTCTAACACTGAGCTACATCCCTAGCCCTTAAACATGTAAATTCATATGTTTAAATTTCTTAGTAGTAACAAGCCTTTTCACATACTTTTTAAAAGGTGATAGTATCAAAAATAAAGAACAAAATTCAAAAACGAAGAACTATGTCACACTTCTAAAATACTAAAAGAAAAGTGAAATTCAACCTTTCCTCTTTCTGGGTTGGAATTTTAAATTTGGTACTTCTTTTCCAAGTTCAGCCTGGACATATGAGTATCCTCTATTAGGAAGAAATAACAAGCCCAGATTAAAAGCTTATGGGAGGGGCTGGAGCAGTGGCTCAGCAGTTAGGGCACTTGCCTGGCTTGTGCAAGGACCCAGGTCTGAACCTCAGCACCCGTATACAACTAAGCATCAGAGCAACAAAAACTAGATGAAAAAAAAAATTTTTCTAGGAATTCCATGGTCAACAAGGCATAGTATTTTCCCCTTTTTTCCTCCAAAAAAATCATCCAAAAGAATTGACAATGAGCACTGAATATATTTAACATACAACTAAAACAATTATGAAGAACAGAATAACGAAACCAAATGGAAATATTATATGGCCTAACAATATAAAACTGATAAAACTAACAAAAAAATGGGGAAAAATGGAAAAAGACTAAAAAGAAAATATGCCCAAAGCTTGATCTGTAAGAGCAACTTAAAGAGTATTATCTAAAGCTGAAAAAGTAATAAAAAAGTTTTTTTTATCACAACAAAGTAACACAAAGAAAAATAATATTACTGATTAAAATCAGTGAAAGATAGGACAGAGAGAAAAGAAGTAAAAATACAGTAACTTTATTGCTTGTGAATGGGAACTAATTGGAACTAATAAAATTTGGAAGACCGTCTGACTGAAGATAGAGTAGTGACTAAGTAAGGAAAGGTTACACCAGCAGCATGAACAGTAAGCACAAAGGCCCTGAGATAACAGCAGGTCAGTGTTGCTCAAAGAATAACAAGAGTGGTATGGCAAGCTGGAGAGGTGGCTCAGCGGAGGCATGCTTGCCTGGCATGCGAGGACCCTGATTCAATCCCCCAGCACCATATACACAACTAAGTAGAAAAAAAAATAGAAGTTCTCTCTTAAAAAAAAAAAAAAAGTGGTATGGTTAATATGGCTAAAGCAGAGTGAGGAGGGGAGATGACAAGATGATAGAAGAAAATTCAAAGAGATTGTTCTGTAGGGCAGAAGACTTTGGGCCCCATTCAAAATAAGATACAAACACACAATAAAACAGTGATTTTTTTTGTAATTTATTAGTATATACCTGAAAAAAATCTTTTTGTATACTAAACTGTTGAAGTAATCTTGGTGTTAGATGGGTAAGGGAAGAAATGAAATTTCATTTTCTAAATCAGTCTCTTCTATTATGTTTGACTATTTTGTAGGAAGTATGTGTTATTTTTGTATGCAGGAAATTAACTACTCATAGGAAAAAATAAATCATTTGTCAAACACTTATGAACATTGTACATTTTTCATACAAAAGGTACTAAGTAAAAAATCTACTCTGAGAATTTTATAGCTTACATAATAAAAATTAATTTTTAAAAAATGAGGACTCCCAAAAATTTACACCTCTTTTCTTTTCTAACTAAAAACTGCAAGAATAAAGGTCAACACATATGGTTAATTCTTCAACCCATGTATTAGGAAAAACTGTGGGAGAATAAGGATAATTCCTTGTAATAGATGGTCTTCAAAGAAGGTCCCAATAGACCTCACGGCCCGGTATTCACACCCAAGTTGACCCTTCCCCACACTGAATAGGGGCTAGACCTGTTCCTCAGCTTAACAAACAGAAAGAAGCAGAAATGCTGCTATACCATGAGACCTAAGCCTTAAAAAGGTAGAATGACTTGTCTTTCTTTTGGGAGCTCTGAGGCATCATGTAAGAACTCCAGTTGCCAGCTGGAGTGACCTCAAGGAGTAGTGATGTGGAGAAGTTCTGACATCGCATGGACAAAAACAGAGATCTTACTATCCCAGCAAATAACAGTTTTCTAGTCATTTCTAACAAGGCACAAGATATGTGTAACTGAGTCAACCCTCCAGTCCAGTCAAACCTCCAGATGACTGCAACTCACAGCCCTTAAAAATAACCCAGTGAAGCCCAGACACCTCACAGAACTGTGAGATATAATAAATGATTGCTGTTGTTTTTAACCACTAGACTTTGAAGGTAATTTGTTAACACCATAATTGAATAAACTACGTCTTTCAGCAATTTACTTAATGCCTCTTTTCCTAAGTTTCAATGTACAACACACAACTGCTATTGCTAAATATTATCAACAATAAATATTTAAAATATTCAAAATCTAAAACATTAAATTTTAAAATAAAATAATAAATATGAAATATAGCAATGAATTAAATTCATTTTTTAGTATTTCTTGTGTGATGGGATCCCTATTTATAAAACTAATGCTTAAATACAACCAGAAAAAAAACACATGGAGGAAAAACAGGGTTACATTACTTTTAACAAAATACATTTATTATTAAAAAAAAAAAAAGTAGTAACATAAACTGGTGATATTTATGTGACTATGGTCACTGCTGCACATTCAGAAAAATCAAGAACCACTTAAAGCATGAGGCGTTTTCTGACAAGCAGCAGCATTTCCTATAGCAGAAAATAAAAAACTGATCTTAAAGAAATTATCTCCCTAAAGAGGCATTAAAATAGAAAATAACTCCAAAATGTTCAGATTAATTCAAATGATATACTGAAAAATAATAATTGAGGGGAAAATAGATACCTAAATTTTCTCCCTTATTTTCCAATACTTATCTCCAGCCAATCCATCTCAGAAAAAAAAAAAACAGACCCCAACTTAATGGAACATTATCTGGTTCATGATTATATTTCTTATTTTTATGTTCAGTGCATTAAAAATATAATACCAATTAACTATACATTTTTTATTCCTTTCATCCTTCAGGAAGTATTACTTAAATATCACCAGGTTGTTACACATGTGACACCAAGAATATTAGGTGTTTAAACCATGAAGAACATCACACGAAAATCTACAACATGGTTGTTTTTTTTTTTTACCTGTCCTTTTGCTATGAGATAAGCAACAATTGAGGTATGTCCAAACTGAGCAGCCAGATGAATACAGCTACATCCTTCCCCATCAATTAATGAAGGATCTGCACCATATTTCATTAGTTGCACAACCATGGATAGATGGCCTTGTCTAAAACACAAAAAAGAATCAACACCTAAGACATAAAGTAATTTCAAAAAAGGATCTTCTTGAAAGAATATTTTAAAACAAGGTAATTGTAGAAAGATTATACATGCATTTTACAAAGCTATTTTAAAATAGATATGTGTCAAGACACATTTAGAATTTTTTGTTTCCTAAAAATCTTAGAGTAAAAGTATTTGATAATTTATGAAAATATTCATAACTTCTTTAAATATAATTACTATAGTCCATTACTTTTATTCAATATGATCTCACTCATCCCACGAACTGAGCTAGTTCATTAACTGAAAATACATAAAGGCTGCAAAACTATTACACTTACAAACCCAAAATTTAATGCAACCTTAAAACTAGATTGTCATCAGCATGGCTAATTACCTAAGGACACTCTGAACAACAAACTCTGCTTCTAATGCAGGTAATACTGGACAAGAACACATTGGCACATTAATGATATTAACTATTGGCATTTTCCCATTCACTTTGGCATATCATTAAACAAACAAAAGTTGTGCAGTTGTATACTAATAAAGGAACCAAAGGAAAAAATAATACAGAAGCAAATTTAAACCTTGTGGCCCAGTGCAATGGAGTCGAATTCAGGTCTCCTCCAAGTTGATCCACAATAGCACCTTTCGAAATATAGTATCTATAAGACAAAATTTGTAATAATTTAGAGAATGTGCATTTTTTCTTCCTTCTTTTTTGGTACCAGGGACTGAACCCGGGTCACATCCTCACCCCTTTTTTATTTTTTACTTTGAGACAGGGTCATGATAAGTTGCTGAGGCTGGCTTTGAACTTAAGATCCTCCTGCCTCTGCCTCCCAAGCTGCTGGGATTACAGGTGCGTACCCAGCTGCATTTTCAATGTTAAGAATTATGTGGAAAATAAGGGGAAAAAAATGTTTTCCATGTTAGATCTCATGCTACTTTGTGCCTCTGAAAATACAATGTCCAATCTTTTTTTTTCCCTTTTTTTAAAGAGAGAGGGACCAGTGAGAGTGAGAGAGAGAGGCAAAGAAAGAAACAATTTTACTTAGTTTTTCATGTGACTTTTGTTGCTCTGAGATCTCACTGTATACGGTGGTGCTGGGGTTTGAACTCACCTACTTGCTCATGTCAGGCAAATGCCATAACCACTGAGCCACGGCTCCAGCCCCTACACAATCTTTTTTGATAGTTTAAAAAGCATAATTATAATTTTATGTCAAATATATCATTTTCTTGTGTTGCAGAAGTAAAACATAAAAAAATTAATTACAAAAAATAATAGAAATGCCAAATAGTCATATGAAAAATGAAGGTGGTCAGAGAATCAAAAGATTTGAGTTACAGCATGTAAAATATTGAAATCAGAATAGTTGTACAACAGGCAACACATGTTCTATTTGGGTAGCTCAGCTTTTTAAGCTTTACTTCCCTCCTAAGGGCACATTAGATTAAATCAAACAATACACATGAAAGAATTTATAAACTGTAAGGTCTTTTATTGTGCCTTGTTATTTGTTATGCATTTAAAACAATGCTGCTTTAAAGAGAAAAAGCAACCTCACTGTTTACCATATTAATGTCATACCCATCTTGATATCCTCTGAAAAGAAAGCAACCATGTCACTGAGGCTCTCAAGCTATTCTAAGTGATTAAAGCTGTTAAGTCACTAGCACATTCACTCTTAATTTACACAGTTCTAAACATTTAATAAAATCATTTTTACAAATTTAATTCATAATTTTCTGCTTCATATAAATATTTCTTAAATTTGTATTTTTAAAGCATTATGTAATGAAGGGATCAATACCTTGAGTCAGGTAAAATATTTCAAAGTCACTTAACCAAGTACTTCCAGAATTATTAAAACACAAACATTAGGGTTTTTTTTAATTAGTACTTAATATACCTGTCAGACATTACATAATGTTAGGGATGCTTCTTGATGGCTAAGCTGGAACTCAAAGAAGTACAGCTTAACTCAAGAATTATTTTGATTGGAAATAGTTTAAAATCCCAAGGAATTTTTTAAAAGCAATTTCCTTCCCTTCTTGACAGGGGGAAGAAATTTACCTCCAAAGCACTGAAATCGAGAATTGAAAAAAAAAAGTACAGGAAACAAATCGATTGGGGGCGGGGGGGCTCCAAAGATCTAGAAAACAGAGACCAATGATGGAGCAAAGGGACTTACTGAAATGACAGTAAAGAAAAACGTCAAGACAATGGTTGCATAGTAGCCCTACATGAACCATGAACGTGGACAAATCCAGGAATGATTTCATCTTCCCTCCTTCACCAAAACAGAGCTGACAAATCATCTAATACTCTTTGCATACACAGAGGTTTTACAGTTCTGAGAGTATGGAAAGAATTAGAGATAGGAAAAAAAACTTAAGCAAATAAAAAACCACATAAAGCAATTTCAGACATAGACAAAAAATTCTACAAGAACAGTTAATCACAGAATTCTTTTTGTCCTTAGCAGTACATGCTTACATACACATAACAACTTAAACACTGCATAGTGACCTAACTAAAATCAAGAAAGAGATAAAGAAAAAAGCATTCATGGTAGAGCAGTCTAGAACATCTAGTTAAAAGTAAAAATATGATAAAATTAATAAGGAATAACCATATAGCTATTTACATTTATTAGAATTAAAATTGGTATCTTTCTTACTCCAAAGAATTCCAGAAATAAATGAACATATGCAAAATTATATATGTACAAGAAATTAAGTACATTACTGTTTGTGACAGCAAAAACACTAGCATCCATCTACCTTTCCATCAATAAGGAAATCAGTAATAAATACTTCATGTAACTGGTTATATAGATTTTAAGAATGACACTGCTCTATGTGTACTGATACGAAAAATCTTGAAGATATACAGATGAAATGAAAAAAAAAAAAACAAAAGTATTTATCATTTGTGTTAAAACATACATATAAAATAGTAACATAAACATATCAAATATAAGAGTAAATACTGAATGGAACAACTTAAGTACTGAAAATGCTTCTTCTGGAGTATGGAACCAAAGGGTAGAGAGAAAATGCTTCTTCTGGAGTATGGAACCAAAGGGTAGAGAGTATGGAACCAAAGCCTTTAAAAACAGTACCTGATTTTTACAATTATTTATGTACTGTTTTGATTAAAATTGTATTAAGAAAACAGAGGTGGCTCAAAGGTTACAGATCTTGCTTGGCATGCACAATGACACAAGTTCAAAGCCCAGCACCACATACACAACAAAGTGTGAAAGCAATGAAAGTCAGATGAAAAACTAAATAAAATTGATTCCCTCTCTCTCTCACTGTCCCTCTCCCTCCAAAAAAAGGCAAAAAAGAAAGAAAAAAGCATATTTATTTTTGAAAAGAGAGAGAGAGAGAAAGAACACAGAGATTATGAAAGACTAGATAATTTGAACCAACCTTAACCTTCCCATTTAGAAAAAACTAACAAAGCTCAATGAAATACAAGGCACATTTCCTAAAAAGTAAAGCCCAACAAAATTAAGAGCTGGCTAAGATCCAGGAAAGGGTTCAAACCTGATAATGCTAGAATACTCAGGTTCTGTTTTTGTTTTTTGGTACCTGGGGTTGAAACCAGGGGTGCTTAACCACTGAGCCACATTCCCAGACAGGTTTTTATTTTTATTTAGAGACAGGACCTTGCTAAATTACTTGGGGCCTCACTAAATTGCTGAGGCTGGTTTTGAACTTGCAATCCTCCTGCTTCAGCCTTCTAAGCCACTGGGATTAACAGATGTGCACCACTACGACCAGCTTAGAATACTCATTGTATTTTGACTTAAATACAATTTGTTGATGCAGAAGAGTTAGCCAGGAAGAAAGCAAAGCAGATAAAAAGCAAACTAAGGGTTGGGATCCAAAAAAGCTGCACCATAAAAGTAAGACAGAAATAAACCTAGCTCTAGCATAGTCTTCATCTACTGTGGGATCTAGAAATTCTAAAGTCTTTAAATTAAGTTGGTCCTGGTAGAAACAAATGTTTACAATTTAGGTCTCAAATTAATCAATAAATAAGTTTTCAAACACAATGTATAGTATATATTCAAGTACAATCAGGCATGTGGAAAAAAAAATAAAAAACCAAAACAGAAACAGACCCAGAGAGACTCCAGAACTATAATTTTCTGAGGGATTGTAAAATAACTATATTTGCTACGTTTGAGTATGTTAAAAAAAAAAAAAACCTGAAAATTTCAATAACTAATGATTTGAGTAATACAGATTTAAAACATGAAAAATTCTAAAACTGAATGATAAAAATTTCTTAAATTATAAACCCAAAAATTAGGAACACAAGAGATTATTTACAGAGACAGTAAACGAACCGGAGGACAGGTTGGAAGACGTTTTCCTAATAAAACAGAGACAAAAGAAGAGAACATACAAAAGAGAAGAGATGGAAGATACAATAAAAAGAAGTCTAACATACATTCAATTGGAGTTCAGTAGCATTATTAAGAGAAAGGGACAGGAGGAATATTTGAAGCAACAATGGCTTAAATTTTTCCAAACTAATGAAAACATCAATCCACAGAATCAAAATTCCTTGCAATCTCGTTCAGAATTAAAAAAAAGATACATCATTGTGAAACTACAGAGAACCAAAAAACAAAAAGAAAATCTTAAATGCTTAATATCATGATTTCTCAACAAAAACAAGAGTCAGGAAACTGAAATGATCTCAGTGTGTAAAAGGCAAAAACAAAAACTACCAACCTAGATTTCTATCCCATGTTAAAATTTTCTTCACAAAGATGAAACAAAAAACATTTTTTGGAAAAAAACAGAACTAGGTATAAGGAGATCCATACTGAAGGCAGAGGGAAAGTTAAGAGATATAAGCAGGGAAAGAAGGAACAAAAAAAATGGAAGTACACTCTGTAAGAAAGTGATTCATTGTGTTCAATGTGTTAGTTTTTGTTTAAGTTTTGCTTAGGACTTCAAGGATGAATTCTTTTATCAGGCATTAATATTATATTTGTCTCTGGACTTTATATATCTCCAACCAGTTCATTTTAAGTTCATATCTGTTCTAAAAATTTTGTGTCCAAAGTGTCAAAGACTACTGAACAAGACTATTAAGAAAGACTTCCTATCATTCCAACTCATTTATCTAACTTTTTTTTTCCTTTCTTTCCAGTGCTAGGGATTGAACCTTAGGCCTTACATGCCAGACAAGTGCTCTTTTTCTGAGCTATATCCACAGCCCTTATGACTACTTCTTTTTAATATTAAACCAACAGATTAATAGTGAAGAATCAAAATCATTTTATACTTCATACATGAAATATTTATCACTTACGTTGATATGAACAGTTAAATAAGATTATTACCTATTACTGTTTCAACCTTTCTTTCTTTTTGCTTCTTTCATCCACAGAATCCAACCATACTCAAAATGTGAGTGCCAAATGAGACTGCCTAAATTCAAGTCCTAATTCGAACCATTATTAGCTATAAGTCATTAGTAGCTCTGTGTAATACATGTAAACAGAGTTTTCTCATCAGTGAGACAATAGTAACTATCACATTTCATATGGGCTTATTTCAAGAATTACGATTAAAGGAAATATACATGGAAAAGCACTCAGAAAAGTATTTGGCTCACATCTTCAATATACATTAATAATTTTTTTCAAGAAAAAAGGTATACACATTTAATAAGTCATGAGTTTTGGAAATTATTCATTTTGTGATAATTATTTCCAATAATTTTAAAATAATAAAACCAACTGACAATTAATCAGAAACACATACTTGACTAAATCTATTCTATTATTGATAGCAGCCCAATGGAGGAGGGTAACGTTTTCCTTGTCTGGTTGCCGTACATCATAACCTGCTTCCACCAATTCTCGGCAGCGTTCATATATTCCATATCTTGAAAAGAAAGAAAATATACAACTGTTACTACTATTTAAAAATAGAATTAAAGATGAAAGTAATATTTTCAGAAGAAAATATGCTCCATCTTCAGATTCAGGAACTAAAATGTAATTCAACATAAAATATTTATTTTTTATTTTCATTCTGTCCATCAGACTTATCTAAACTCATATTTTGTGTGTATGGGCCAGGGATTGAACCCAGGCCTTACTCATGCTAGCCAATTGCTCTACCAGAGACACATCCCCAAACCCCACAAAATATCACTTTTAAAGTATCAGTATTTCAACAACTTTAATCCAGTTTATAGTTCTACAATATCTCATCTATAAAAATGCACAATCTCATTAGCTGGAAGAGAAAAGAACATCAGAAATAAAAGTTCAATCAGTTCCTTGTTTTCTTTATAGGACCACTCATTCCATGAAACACTTGAGGCAGACTAAAAATACATACAATCAAGCTAAAAAATATTAAATACACAAAAAAGTGACAAGGAACATGCAAATTATTAGTAGAACCTCAAAAAGAAAGGATGCTTTATAAGCCCCAGCATTTTCTATTTATAAATTTAGCTTTGATCTTCCTGAAAGCAAATAAAAAAGGGGTGGGAAGAAGGTGGGGAAAAGACCTGTAATTCAATTCAAACCAAGTGAGACCTAAGAGAAAATCTACTGGAAGAACTCTGAAAGATTTTCAGATCTAATAAAAGATAAGCACATGCAGGAAGCCTGATCTTCACTTGCTATTTCCCATCATTGTGTGGCAAATTATTTTCAAGACCTTAATTATGAAAATTTTAAAGTATACACAAGACTAAAAAATTGTCCAATAAACCACTAGATTCCACCATCAAGTCAAAAAACCATCTTCTTTTTCCTAAATACTGGATTCCTGGAAATATGTTAACATAAAAACAAATTACATTTAAATAAATCTAACAATATTTGTAATTTCCAAAATGAGGAAGACACACCTCAGAGCGAAGTCAGGGAAGAGGAAACACTATAAGGAGATGCTATAAACAAACATTAGAATTTCTCCCTATATTCATCTCTTATTCAATTGAGAAATTAGATTCACTAACATTTAACATAGTCCTCACACTGCTGCTGTCCCTGGTTTTGATCTGCATGTATACGCAAGTACACGTATACACGTATACACACACACACACACAGAGTTATCAACCTAAAGTAAGAAAAAGCAGCAGATGACCAGGATGATACTGTTAAGAGCATAATATAAGAATTAGAAGGCTCGGGGCTGGAGCGGTGGCTCAGCCGTTACGGCGCTTGCCTGGCATGCACAAGAACTCGAGTTCAAACCCCAGCACCATGTACACAAGGAAATCTTAGAGCAATGAAAGCCATTTGAAAAACTATATAAAAACTGATTCTGTCTCTCACTGTCCCCTCTTTAAAAAAAAAAAAAAAAAAGAATTAGTAAAGACTTAAAATGTGTGACAAACCCTGTGTGATGTACACTGCCCTGTGAGGTGGCGTACATAGCCAAACCCTTTGTAACACCAACTGCCCTGTGTGAGAGAGCATAGCCTAATCCCTGGAGATGTCACCTGTCCTGCAAGATATTAACAAAGCCTGTGAGGGGCAAGGCAACATATCCAAATCCTATGCTGGGAGAGTGAACTGCCCAGCCAGACAGTGCAGCACAAAGATAAGAAGTGAACATAGTATTAAATGGACAGGGTCAAGACAAAAGACAGAAGATGTCCTACCAAACGGCGGCAGACTCCTTTAGCCAGTGAGAGAAGGAGATGGACAAGGACCAAGAATCCAAGTCTCCCACCCATAGGAACGAAGAAGACAGAGTGGTGAGACTGTCCCCTGCGAGTAGCGTTAGGATATAGTGTTAGGACAGAGATGTGTGTTGTGTGGAGTGAATGAATGAGCATTCTAAAGGCAACAACTGTGTGTAGTTATTACGACACAACAGGTGTGGGTGACATACCGTCAGGGTTTGTTTGTTGTTTTCTTTCAGAAGATTTGTAAGTTTACACATGCTCAGTTAAGTAAACTAGGTATATTAAACAGCAGAATCTCACTTTGAATGAGATGGTTAATGACCAGGGCAATCTTTTGAACTACACACAGAATTGCTGGTTAATTTCCTCACACTTAAAAGTGCCTAAGGAGAAGATTCTTGGAGGATGGCAGAGTAGGGTGCATCAGAAATATGTTTCTCCGCATAGACAAGTGCACAGGCAGAGTCTGTGTGATGTAACTATTTTGGAACTCTGGAGTCTTCTGAAGGCTTGCAATTTCCAGGTGAATGCCTGAGTGGTAGATTGCAGTTAATTTCAGTGCTTGGCCCACTTGCAACTGCCATTCCCAACCCTTAACCCCTTGGCAGGAAGCTGTGTACCTGTTTCTAGAGTAACAAGCACATAGTTCACCAGGATGGACCCTGTCCTTCAAATATCAGAGACCAGTGTCCTGACTTCTGATTGCTTCTTCAGATCACACAGGTGCAGGGGTGGTAACTGTTGTAGCACATGCCCCGACTATTGCAAGACTCTTCCCTTCAGGTTGAAATTTCTTTCCCCCAATTTAAAAGGCCAATGTAACTTTTCTTCCTCTCCTTCATTTTTTTCACTTTTGGGAGTAAACAATAAAGAGCGGGCTCTTCAAAGGCTTCTGCATATACAGGAAAAATAAGAAAATGACTGTCCATGCCTAGCAAAAGGCACAGGCTCAGAAAAGTCCTGATGGGACCTGAAGTTTATAGCCTCAGGCTGACTACTGGCACAGAGACTACCTCTAATTAAAAAAAAAAAAAAAAAAATCAGTAAACCCTGGGGAAGGAGTAGTACCCTATTTCTTTATTAGATTCAAAGGTCCAGTTTTCAACAAAACAAGCAGAAGGCATATAAAGAAACAGAAGTATGAACCATCAAGGGAAAAACACCAAATCCATGTAAACTGTCCCTGAAAAAGACATATTGGCTCATCTACTAACGAACTACTTAAAAACAACTGCATTAAAGGCATTCTAAGAACTATAGGAAGATGTGGAAAAAGTCAAGACAATGACATGTAAACAAAATAAAAACAAACATAAAAAAGAATACCTAAACGAAAATTTAAAGCTTAAATTAAGATAATAAAAAATTCGCCAGAGGGATTTAAAGGTAGATTTGAAGAGGCTGAAGAAATAATAGACAAATGAATGTAGAGTGAGAAATTATCAAGTGTAAGAGTAGAAAGAAAAAAAAAGAGACTGAATTAAAGTGAAGGGATTCTCTTAGCAGGTTTCTCATCAGAAACTTTGGCAGTCATAGGCCAATATATTTAAAGTTTAAAAAGAAAAACCACATCAACCAAGAATCCTATATCCAGCAAAACTGTCTGTCAAAAGGCAGAAATTAAGATATTCCTAGATAAAAGCTGAGGAACTTCATTACCAAGAAACCTGTCCTGCAAGAAATGCTACGGGGTAAAATGGAAGAACAGACAGTAACTTAAAGCCATATAAAGAAATAAAGATTTCAATAAAAGTTAATACATGACCAATTACAAAAGCTAGTATTTAGCAATGATTTGTAACACCACTTTATTTCCTACATAGCTTAAGAAAGTAATATATTAAAAAAAAAAAAAAAAAAAAGAACTACTAAGGCTGGAGCAGCAGCTCAGCGGTTGGAGTGCTTGCCTGGCATGCGCGAAGAACTGGGTTCAAACCCCAGCACCACATACACAGCTAAGTGTCAGAGAAACAAAAACCAGATTAAAAAAAAATTGATTCTTTCTTTCTCTCTCTTTAAAAAGAATAATAAACAACTACTATTTTAAAAGCTACTATTATTGCAAATTTGATTAAGTCTATATATTGTTTTTCTATATGATTTAAGAGACTAATGTATTTAAAATAATTATTAGTTTAGATTTTGGAAAACACAATGAATAAATAGGTATATTTATGAAATTAACAAATGAAAAGGATATGGGAAAAACTATAAATGGACATTTTCTGTATTATTAAAATTAGCATATATAAATTCAAAAACAAATTCTATTTTAGAGCTATAGTTTTAGGATGTTAAAAGTAACACCTACAGTACTTGACAGCTACGACCTATGTACATGTGGGGAAAGAATGATGCAGACACAGAGCACAGATTCAAAGAGAGGGGGTCGGAGCCACACCATGAGTGAGGCCCCAAGTCTTTTCCTCTGCTTGCTTTTATTGAAGGTAATAATTGGCATGCTTACTAGTGGTTAAAGATAATGAGGGTCATCTTGTGACTTCTAAGGTAAGGTAGTCTGATGTTGAAGGCATGTCTGTGAAGCATGGTACTGAGAAGTCATTTTGTCCCCCAGGCAAGAACACTGCCCTAACAGGACTTGTTGCTTTCAGTAAGTTAAAGTCTGCTCAGGGTGTTTCCCAGCCCTTCTGGTCAGAGTGTTCCCTGACCCCTGGACTTTGCCAAGGCACATTTTAACCCACTGTTGGCAAACATGTCCTCCCCAAGTAATCACAAAGAAAAATAGCTATAGGAGTTCAAACATTTCACTACAAAAGTTCAACTGAACACAAAAGACATTAACACATTAAATAAAGGGCAAAAGCCATAATAAAGCATACAGAAAACATGGCAAAATGACAGCTGCCCTTCTTAATTAGTAATTACTTGATTAAACTCTCCAAAACAAAGATTTATAATATACAAAACAATAGCAGCAACAAAAACACGTAATCCAACTGTATGCTGTCTACAAGGCTCTAGATCCAAAGAAATGGAAAGTGAAAGGATGGACAAAGATATCCCATGTAAATAAATAGTAACCAGACGATAGCAGCATGACTGTACTAATGTCAGACCAAATAAACTTTTTTTTCTTCTCAGTGCTGGGGATTAAACCCAACTGCACTCTACCACTGAGCTGCATCTCCAGTTCCTTCATATTTTGAAAAATAGTCTAACTAAGCTAGTGAGGCTGGCCTCTAACTCATGATCCTCCTGAGTAGCTGTGATTGCAGGTGTGCACCACTATGCTCCCAGCTCAAATAAGCTTTACATCAAGAAAGATAACAAGAGATAAAGAATGACATTATATACTAATAAAAGGTTTAATATAGCAAGAAGATACAACTAAGAACATTTATAAACCTAATAGCACACAAAAACAAAATTGAGACAGCTCTACCATAATAGCTAGAGACTTCAACATTCAACTCTCAATAACAGCTACAACCAACAGACACAGTTAAGGAAAAGAGGGCTCAATACAATAAACCAACTAGATCAAACAAATGAATACACTCTAACAGCTACTGCAGTAGCTGTACTGGGTACATACCAAAAAAAACTGAAAGCACAGTCTCAAAGAGATACTTGTACACCTCTGCTCATGGTACCATTTTTCCAAAATAAAGAGTGGAAGCAATCCATATGCATCAACAGATAACTGGATAAGCAATATTTGTTATATTCATATAATGGAATATTATTCAGCCTTAAAAAGGAAATTCTAATATGCTAACTGGATAAATCTTGACAATATGCTAAGTGAAATAAGCCAATCAAAAGAGAAATACTTTTGTGATTCCTCTAATGTGAGGTACTTAGAGTAGTCAAAATCATAAAAATAGAAAGGCTGGGAGAGAAATGGGAACTTATTGTTTAATGACTATAGTTTCAGTTTTATGAGATGAGGAAGAATTATAGAGATGGATGGTAATGATGGGTTGCACAATATTATGAATGAGCTTAATACCACTGAACTGTTAACTTTTTAGAAAAGCTAATATGGTAAATTTTGTGTTACATGTAAATTACCACAAGGAAAAAATGAATTTTGAAAATTTTGAAAAAGAGAATTTATTTTTCCTTTAAGAAAACAGACAAATGTTTCAAATTTACGGACTTTACCACCCCCACCTTTGAACAGGAAGAAAAGTGATGGTAAGTCTGAAGACTGAGTAGCAGTCAGATATCCTAATCACTGTAACAAAGTATCAAATGATGACGCATCACATTTATTCACTGTAAACAAGGATAAAAAGCATTAAGAGTAAGAAATGTTTTTCCCAAACATTTCTACATTTTCAATGCAGTTTTAATTAAAATCTCAAATGAGTATTTTATAAACTTCCAAGTGGAATCCTAAAATTCATTTTGAAAGAGTAAAAGGCCAATAATACCCAAACTCATTTTGAAGACTAAGAAAGCTTTTGTGAGTAAAATGTTATGGTACTAACAAAAATCTCGAAAATGAAATAGAAAAGAGTATTGAAAAATGGAATATGAGGTGGCTTTATCATATAAGAGATGCATTAAAAAATCAGTGGAGATGGGGCTGGAATGGTGGCTCAGCGGTTCCAGCGCTTGGCCTGGCATGTGCAAGGACACGAGTTCAAACTCCAGCCCCACGTACACAATGAAGTGTTGGAGCAAAGAAAGCCACATGAAAAACTAAATAAAAATTGATTCTCTCTTTCTTTCTGTCCCTCTCTCTTTAAAAAAAAAAAAAAAATCAGTGGAGAAAGAATGAGTTGCTCAATTAAAAATGTTTTAAATATAACTGTCTATATTGAAAAAGATGAAACTAGAACCATGTTGGCATACCAACATGCAAATTAAAATTCCATGTAAGCAAACAAATGTAAAGACAAAAATCATAAAATTATTTGAATACAGATGTTTTCATTTTAAAACAGTAAATACAAAATACATGTATAGAATTATAAATAGTAACTAAAATAAATGTCTACATAATCACCAGTCAAACCAAATAATAAAACAAACTAAGCACTCTAAAAACGTCACTGTGTCTTGCCATTCCATACTACAATATCTTTATGATCTTGGGTAGAGAAGGATTTTTTTTCGGTATGTACAAAGGGCAGGGACTCAATCAACACAAGCTTATGACCTGCACTTACTGAGAATTCCTCATTCATGGGGAATAATTGCAATCCCTGATCCCTATCACAAATGGGGTTCAACAGGTTACCTGCGCCTGCTGGCACAGGGTAGGCACACACTGAGCCACTCAGTGTAGCCCATGTGCAGCCCCAGACAACTAACGCATCACAGACCTGTTATTGCTCAATCTCAGGTGGCTGAATGCCACCTGTCCCTAGAGAAGGATTTCTTAAACAAGATATTATCAAACAGACTAACATTAAACAAAACTACTCAATGAGAGAAACAATAAACATGAGAATAAATTAGTTTAAAACAAACAGAATAAAGGAATCCTTATCTATCAAAGAAAAATCACAAAAGCCAGGTTAAAATTTTTAAAAACAAGCTGCAAAAGGATACGTACATAACAATTTATATAAATATTATACATATGTTACAGTAGTATATTTCATATAGAGAAAGATGTGTATGGGGATGTGAACAATAATGATACCTAGCAACTTTAAGGAAGTTTTCTTTCCAGGAGATAAGACAAAGAACACACTAATAAGGAGACTGTAGTAACTAGAGCACAATGTTAGCATTTGCTTAATCTGACAGCTGTTTTCTATATATCTTTCTAAAGGATTGAAATGTTTTATACTTTAACTAAAATGTTTCTAAAAACAAAATGCTGGGGGCTGGAGCGGTGGCTCAGCGGTTACAATGCTTGCCCGGCATGCGCAAGTACATAGGTTCAAACCCCAGCAACATGTACCAACTAAGTGTCAGAGCAACGAAAGCCATGTGAAAAACTCAATAAAAAAAATTGATTCTCTCTCTTACTGTCCTTCTCTCTTAAAAAAAAAAAAATTGCTGATAGTACACAGAGATACTTTTCAAGAAACAAGACAGTTAGAATAGTATATGAGGGATAAAGAGAGAGATTTTATTTTCCTAAAGATAGAACATGCTGGAATGTATTCACTGGTTGAAGAGGAATGATACGTTAGGGTAGGACAAATTAATGTCAAAGAAAAGAAAGACAGCAAAAGGAGCAAAGTTCCAGAGAGAAATCAGACTGAGAAGAAAATAAATATGGGGGATAAGTATGCAGAACTGAGGACGAAATAAACAGGATGAACTATGTTTTAAGTATCATAAAATTACTCCATGACAAAAAACAACAGAATAAATGAGATTTAAAGCAGTTAAAAAGAATAAAGGAGATCCTTACCTATCAACAAGGAAAAATCATATTTATGTTAAGTTGCATGAGAAAAGTTAGTGAAAATACAAAGTTAATGTCTAAATTTCTGCTTACTAACATAAAGCTGGTATCCTGCTATTCATTACAAACAATATGACTGAAAGAACAAGGTTTTAAATTTTTAGCAAGCTACATCTCTAATTAACAAAGCACAGGCACAAACTTTCATTTCTAATATTCAGTGAAATGAATGTAATTTGTTTCATAAATTAAACACAATTGGCACAAGGGTGCTATGATCTTTGACTATAAACAACATTCAAAAAAGAAAACCAACATCAGCCTGGGAGAAGTTGTTCCTCCACAAAAGCAAATAAAAACTTGGCATATAAGATCAAAATTAACTTTTTTAGTACCCTAGAAATTAACTAAACGCTTTCAGCAACCCAAGGAATGGAGAAAACCATTAAGGCACTAAAGGAAAACAACATCAAAAGAAATTTTAAGATACTTAAGTTTTACCTGGTTTACTTACTGATCACAGATATCACTTAATCCTTTATTACTGAAGATAAGCAAATGATCAGTAAGATTAGGAAGACCAAGATGCAACAAACTTCGGACAATTCTAAAATACTGAAGGACCTATGAAAATATACATACTTTCTCCTGTATTTGCAGATGAAAATACCTGCTGTTTTTCAGCTTTCATATAATTTGCATGATAATATTCTTAGATTTGTCATTTTTCCTTGTCCTATATCAAAGTCTGATATAATTTGGAATTTTGAATATGTTTTAGGTAACTCTAGTATCTGCTTCACTACAAGTTAAATAAATACACAAACATATGACTTTTACATTTTATATCTAATTTGTGTACCTGGATAAGGGGGAAGGCATTAATATGGGATACACACTAATGTTCTTCATTTACAGTGCTTTTAACCAACATTTTCCAATTCTCCATAAGCAATCTTAATATTCTGAGGGCATAAGATGAGCAAATCCAAAAGCAAGCAGACATATTCAATAAACTGATGGGAAATAAACTAATTTAACTGAGATACTGAGAGATCTTTCCAAAATAATTAGACGTTTATTCAAAGTCATATTTCACTTAAAAAATGTAGGTCAAAGAAGAAAAAACAACAAAAGAAACTTACTGAGTAGCCTTGACTATGTCCCAGGTACTATAATCATCAATATGAGTTTTCCGTCCAAGAGGTTCACCATATCCATGGTTATAATGGCTTTGGGGTTTGATTTCCTATTAAAGAGAAAATCACATAGGCAAGAAATGAGAAAAAGAAAGGGTATAAAAAATAATTCAAATTTTTTACTTTTGTGCTGTTTAAAGAATGTTCACTGTTGAAATTATTAAGTTTTACTTCATTTACTATTTACATCCTCAAAATTTAAAAACTGTAAGACCAGAAATTAGTAAACAAATAAAATCCATCTTTAGTTCAATAGAATTCTCTCACTTCTTCATGAAGTGAACTCTAACCTTCTCAGAGCTTTTTCTATTACTCTATCATAAGCCCTAGCTCAAATACACTAACCTATTTCCCAAATAAGCTCTAAGGTCCTAAAAAAAGAAAGAACTTCTGTATTCTCAGAGAAGAAGATAAAAATATTACTATTCTATTATTCTCAGATACTACCCTTTTCTCAAATGCCTTCATTCTGGGGACTTGTTAAGATTCTATCACTAGGTAAATAAGGAAACAATGGCACAGCTCTAATAAAATATAAATCTGCTCAAATACAGTCGTACGCCTCAACATTTCAGTCAACATCCCATGAGATTATGATAAAACTAAAAAATTCCTGTCACTTCCTACTACCTGGTATTTTTACTGTAGCTTTTCTGTTCAAATCATTGCTATTACAGCACAACTGCTTACTGTATTCATTCAGTAACATGCTGTACAGGTTTGTAGACTAGGAGCAAGAGGCTACCTATGCAGCCAAGGTGTATCAGTAGCCTATGTCATTCCAGACTGTATGATGTTCACAGGATGACCAAGTTACCTGACAACATATTTGTCAGAATGTGTTCTACTCATTAAGAAAACCATGATTGCAATTCTAAAAATATCCATATCCTTTAAATAACTTTTTGTATAAAAATCTAAATAATACCATAGAACATCACACTTTTCAAAGCTTAAATGCTGCATGCAATTTTTTAATTTAAAATATAAAAATTGCCATAGCTTCCTCAGTACAATACAGCACTAAGATACAATTAACTCTTTTCTATGAAAACAGAAAAGCTGAGTATGTCCAGCTCCAATCTCATTTGTTCAAATTGCAACATGTGACACATGTAAATATAAATAAAAGGATAAATCCTAATAAAATATTTGGGAAGAAATTCTAAGGCTTTATCCAGTAAAATTCTCTTATTTTGTATTATTAAATATCAATGGTAGTGTTAGAGGACAGAGAGAGGTGAATGGTGGGAACACAAGATTAAGAGAATAACTTCATAAAATGGGCCCACTAATGCTGACCCCACATGCTTTCTCTTCCAGAATCCCCAATAAAAATGGAGTACAGGAGAAGCACATGTCTCTCCCCTCTCTAGAGTGTCCCCTTTTCCTACCCCTTCAATAAACTCTTTTCTGTTATACTGAGCAAAATGTCTAAAATCTTTCTTACTTAATCCCAAGAATCAGGTTGAAAGGGGGTCTTGCACTGCCTCAATTTCCCCAGAAAACACCATTCCATAACAGTAGGATCACACCACCTACCAATGATATTTAATAATACAAAATTAAGGAAATTTTTACTGGATAAAGCCTATTACCTTTACCTTATTCTAGCCTTTTGAAGTGTGTCAGCAATTTCAAAACTAACTTGTTTGAGCCACAAATTTAGAAGACTACCATTCTGGATATTTTTTAAAATGATATGTAACTATGAGTATTTTCAACAACAACAAAAAAAAAGGAATTCTAAATGCTTCACAAAAGCAAATTTTGCTTAGTATACAACCTTCTGACAAGTTAATACTTTCTTAGTTCCTTACGAAAATGCTATAATGCGCTAGGCCATATGCCTATAATCCTAGCAGCTCCGGAGGCTGAGGCAGGAGGATCACAAATTCAAACCTAACCTCAGCAACATGGCAAGGCCCTAAGAGACCCTGTCTCAAAATAAATAAATAATTAAAAAGGGTTGGGGATAAGGCTCAGTGGTTAAGCCCCCTGGGTTCAGTTCCCAGTACCAAAAAAAAAAAAAAAAAAAAAAAAAAAAAAAAAAAAAAAGAAAGAAAGAAAGAAAACATTATAATGAATATTAAAATACCATAGTAATAATCATACATCCAAATTAGCAGAAAATAAAAATATCCTACAGTTAAGCCAAGATTCACAATATACCATGGATATTTTGGTAAATGATTCCAAATAAACTGTCCTTAAATTCCATTAAAACAGACCTGAATAAATTAGAAAACAGGTGAATTATTATGGGTATATTCAACATTCTGAAAAAGCGTAAGATTTATCCATCCTCTTTTTTAAATTTCTGTGTTTACTTTCTCCACTGACTTTCATTTTCAACTTCTCTGTGTTCTATAATCTAGGCAATAAGATGAAGACTTTTTTCTTTTTATTGAAAAAAGACTTCTTAAACTAGAATCACTTCCTTCTAAGTTCTCTAATTCTGAAATCTATTCACCTCTACAAAGAAAAAATAATTTTAAAACCTTCAATTCAGACTTTTATAAGGTTATAAGACCCCTACAAGACAGTAAGAACCTGATGATTGCTTTCAAGGAGAACAGAATAATGTATACAACAAAATATAAATTGAGAGAATGCTATACATTAAGCTCTCAACAAAATACCCAGAACCATGAAAGGGTGAGTGCAAAGTTTAAAAGTGTATAAAACAAGTAAACAAAAAAGTCAGGTAATCAAATTTTTTTTAAAAAAATTAATATTCTAAAAATGAAAAACAATGCCAAGAAAAAAAAATCCAAGATGAACCAAGTATCAACATTTTAAATATAGATCTTCACCATCACTGATTTTTTTCTTTCACGTTAGACTCCATTATGGCTCAGAGCAGTACTACAAACGTATACAAAATATAGCCATCAGCCCTCAAGAACTTTACAATTCAGAATGTAAGGACAACGGAGGAAAGAAAAATAAATATTATAAGCAAGAGTCTTGCAATAACAAATAGACAACACAATGTCCAAAACATATGTCAGAAAGTATTCAAACTTGCAAGTCACCTAAGACAAACTGCTATTCTTTGTTATTAAGACCAAACATACTGCTTTTGCATGTAAATAATGAATATCCATAAAATTAAAAATAAATAATTCCTTATTTTTAAAGATTATTATCTAAAGGCTTTCATGTAACTTTAGTTTCATTTTTATTCCCAGAAACCTCCCTCACTGAACATAATGATTAAATCGTGTTCTCATTTTCTCCATGGGCCATTTTGTCTTGCCAACATTATCAAATGTGATCTTTAAAATGTTACTGGAACTCAGTCTTTTTCCTCAGTAATATTTTAAAATTAACCAAAACCAACAGCCATTGTGATGCACGCCTACAAACCCAACAGCTTGGGAAGCTAAGGCAGAAGGATCTCAAGTTCAAAGCAAGCCTCAGCAACTTAGCAAGGCCCTATCTCAAAATAAAAAGTAAAAAAGGGCACTGGGGATGTAGCTCAGTGGTTAAATGCTCCTGAGTTCAAACCTCAAAGCCAAAAAAAAAAAAAAAAAAAACCAATTACAAAAATCAATTTTGCCCTACCTATAATGCTGCTTTTACTTCCTAGTAAAGATGCAATTTTTTTTAAAAGAATGTCTTTTAACATAACCCTACAGCAATTTTACAATGGTAGAATTACTCTTAGGAGGTTGAAGAAAGGTGTCCTAGTAAATCTCAATTTTTATTACCAAATTTTGTAATAAGGAAATTAAATTTTCTTATTTTTAAACAGTTTAAACACTGGTTCATCTCTAGGCTAATAACTTTGTCAATATGACAAAATACAACACGATACCAAGATATCCATAATTATTACTAGGCCTAGACTTAACAACTGTAATTTTAAAACTTGAAAACTTCCCCCCTCCCCTACCGACCTCCCCCCCAAGACAGGATTTTGCCATGTTGCTTAGGCTAGCCTCAAATTCCTGGGCTCAGGCGATCCTCCTGCATCAGCCTCCCAACAAGTTGGGAGTACATGTTTTCACCAAAGTGCCTAGCTCATAAAATTTTCTTAATGTGCTCATATAACATGTCTTATAAGCCTGCAGGCAATACTTATTTTCAAAAGTTAAACATCAGATACATCTTCAATATACAAATGTTCAAATATTTAATTAATTCAATTCCAAAATTCTTTAATTTTTCCTTGATGTTAAAGAACCAAGATGCAATTTCCTTTTTTTTTTTTTAATTTGTTCCAGATAGTCTTACATATTGGAGGGAATCAGTGTCACATATTCATAAATAAATGAATATTGACATAGTAAGTTAAGGCCAATCCTAGTCCAGGATATCCCACTTCATCCATTCCCTGATCTCATGTCTCCTCTGTATACTCCCATGCTATAATTAGAAATGAGCATATACATGCATATAAATTTTTTAAATTTCTGAGTTCCTCTGCCTGCTTGTGTAGTTAGGCTTCTCATGGGAGCTGAGTGTTCTCAGTTGTATTGATAACACCCTCTTACCCCTCTGTTCCCTCCCTCCCTCTCTCCCATCTCCCCATACCTTCATAGTTATAGTTCCTCCAGCTTATGTGAAATTTCAACTATGGTGAATTTATTACTTAAACTTAGCTAACTTTCAGGGCTGGAGCAGTGGCTTGGCAGTTATGGTGCTTGCCTGGCATGCATGAGTACATGAGTTCAAATCCCAGCACCATGTATACAACAAGATGTTCCAGGAACGAAAGTCATGAAAAACTAAATAAAGATTGCTTCTCTCATTGTCTGCATCTCTCACTGTCCCCTCTTTAAAAACAAAAACAAAAACAAAAAACTTAGCTAACCTTTCATCCTTAGGATTTACTCTAGCTTCCACATATGAGAGAAAACATTTGGCCCTTAAGTCTCTGTATTTAGGATATTTCACTCAGCATAATTTTTTCCTTCTCCATCCATTTGGCAGCAAATGACATGACATTATTCTAATAGCAGAGTAGAACTCCACTATATATATGCACCAGTTTTTTAATCCATTCATCCAGCGAGGGGCATCTGGGTGGGTTCCATAGCTTAGATATTGTAAACTGAGCTGCTATAAACTTTGATGTAGCTGTGGTCTGTAGTGAGCAAATTCTAGCTCTTTTGGGAAAATACCCAGGAGTAGGATAGCTGGGTCAGAAGGTGGCTCCATCCCTAGTTTTTTGAGGAGTCTCCACGCTGCACTGCTTTCCAGAGTAGCTGTAAAGTTTGCAGTCCCACTAACAGTGTATTAGTCCTTTCTCCCCACAACCCCTTCAGCATCTATTATTCCAATTCTTCATTTTTTTCATATTCTTCATTTTTGCCACTCTGACTAGAGTGAGGTGGAATCTCAGTGAAGTTTTGATTTGTATTTCTCTGATAGTTATGTAGAACATTTTCTCATATATTTATTAGCTTCTTGGACTTCCTCTGTTGAGAAGTTTATTTAATTCCCCTAGTCTATTTATTTATTTATTTTAAAGAGAGAAGGACAGTGAGAGAAAGAAATAAACAATTTTATTTAGTTTTCATGTGGCTTTCGTTGCTGTGAAACTTCTTTGTGTATGTGGTACTGGGGTTTGAACCCGCATCCTCATGCATGCCAGACAAGCACTGCAACTGATGAGCCACCACTCCAGCCCCTCCCTAGCCCATTTTTTCATTTGACTATTTGTGTTTTTGATGTTCAGTTTTTTTAGTTCGTTGCATATTCTGGATATTAGTCCCCTGTTGGAGGCATAGCAGGCAATGATTTTCTCCCATTCTGTAGGTTCTCTCTTGACACACTTAACTAATTCTTTAGTTGTGCAGAAGCTTTTTTCAAGTTTAACAGCATCCCACTCATTAATTCTTGACTATGTGAGACTTGCACTACGTGAGACTTGTTAAGGAAGGAAGTGCCTACATCAATGTGGTGGAGTGTTGATCCTATTTTTTCTTCTAGCAATTGTATAGTTGCTGGTTTAATTCCTAATTCTTTAAACCATTTCAATTTGAATTTTGGATGCAATTTAATTTCTATCTTCACCTACTCTACTACTAAATAAAAAGTACTTATTTAAAAATGTACGTACACAGGAACCTTTTCACATTGTCGGTGGAACTACAAACTAGTACAACCACTCTGGAAAGCAGTTTGGAAACTCCTCAAAAAATTAGGAATGGAACCACAGTATGACCCAGCTATTGCACTCCTGGGTATTTTCCCAGAAGATACAAATTTGGCATACTACAGCAACACCGCTACATCAATATCTAGCTACATCAATGTCTATAGCAGCACAATGCACAACAACTAAATTATGGAATCAACCCAGATGCCCATCATTGGATGAACAGATCGGCAAACTGTTGTATTCCTAATACCACGGAATTCCACTCAGCTATTTAAAAAAAAAAAAAATGAAATCATGGCCCTTTTTGGTAAATAGATGGAGATGAAGAAAAATCATGCTAAGTGAAATTACCCAAACCCAGAAACTCAAGGGCTGAATGTTTTCTCTCATATATGGAAGCTAGAGTACAATATAGGAAACAGAACATGGCTTACCAATAGAACTAGGGGCAACCTCACAGACTACAGATGGCTGTTGGCGGGAAGGAAAAAGGAAGAGGGTTGGAGGGAGGAGGAAAGGGTGGGGAAGGTAAAGGGGGATATATGATGTATGCATGTATGAAAAGTGTAACAGCAAACCCCTTCAATATGTAAAACTATAATGAAAAATAAAATCTTGTTAAAAATTTAAAAAATAAAAATATATGTACGCAATTCTAATTCCATTAGAAGCAGCTTGGTATAACAGAAAAATTCCTTGACTGAGAAATTATTGGATTCATACTCTGCCACTCAGCTATTTAAGCTACACTTAGCAAGTCAATTAATTACAGGTTTGGCTGATTAAAAAATATAGAGAATGCCGCAAAGTTGACTCAAGGACCAGCAGTACGTAAGATTGAAAGAGTTCGTAGGATTCACACACCACTCATTCCTTCCCTTCCTAAACAAAATACTTTGTTATTTATCTGCTTTTAGATTTTTTTTTTAAGTTTTTAAAAATTGAACTTAGGTTATTTGAATAAAGAACAATTCATGAATTGGGCAATACTTACAACCACAGAGAGCTAAGCTTTACAGCACAAGCTTTCATAAGCTCAACTCAAAAGCAAAAATACATTACTTAGATGAGTACAATTAGGCCTTAGTCATATTTGGGTATAAATGTGGTAGATATGTTCCATGTTAGAAGTTAGTTGGCAGTTTCTAATTGCTAAAGTGTCTATTAGATGTTGACTAGAAGGTTTTGATTAGTAAGAGCTGAAATTTCATTTTTTTCTGTTTTTGTCAAGTTAGGTTTTAGTTTGCTTATTAAGAACTTAAGGAACTGCAGCAAGCTACCTTGGCTCTAATGGCCTCCTAATTAAACCTTTTTTTGTTTTAGGTCTTTAGAAAGGATTTTTCAATTAAAAAAAAGAGTCAGTTACTTTTCAAACATTCAGAAACTTCTGGATTAGAAGTCCTCTAAGTTCTTTCTAAAACTAACAAACAATTATTTAATATACTGATATAAATAATAACTATTTGAAGACTCTTAATGTACCTAGTCAGATAAAGTTTTACACCCCTGACCTTGGCAGCTGTTTAAGAGAACT
The DNA here is from genome assembly GCA_004027875.1 of Aplodontia rufa. Lineage (NCBI taxonomy): Eukaryota > Metazoa > Chordata > Mammalia > Rodentia > Aplodontiidae > Aplodontia > Aplodontia rufa. The sequence goes on from PVKS010002133.1 coordinate 91,504, forward strand.
AGATGAAGAGAAATTACCTTCAGATCTGCCACTAAATAGGTAGACAGGAACAAGAAGAGCTGGGATTAGGGCACTTGCTATATACACTACTGCAAGAGAAATCAACATGACATGACATGACTCAAACTTTTATAGCAAGCACAGGGTACATGCTGGCTCATGTGTTGAGATTAATAGGTAGCATAATTCACATTTATTCATATGCCCTGTTAGAATTATACAGTAGTCTCCCCTTATAAATAGGGATACATTCTAAGACCCCCAATGGATACCTAAAACCAGGAACAGTTCTGAACCCTGTTTATACTATGTCTTTTCCTAGACATATGTACACAAATTTAATGCCTTTTCCATCTTAACTAAACACATCTCACACTGTGGTTCTAACTTTTGCAGTCTGAGATGCAACAGCAAAACCAGCACCAATTTCTCTCTCCTTCACAGTTTCAGATGGAAGACTCATTCTCATTGTAGATCTCAGGAACCTCAGCATCTATTTTTTTTTTTTTTGGTACTAATTAAATCAACATTTTTTGCCTTTTCTCTTCAAGAAAGCATTTTTTTTACTTCTCTTTGGCATATCCAAATTGTCAACATTACTACTCTTGTATTTTAGGGCCATTTTAAGTAAAGTAGGGTTTATCTGAATTCTAGCACTTTGATCCCCGAGGCAGACAGTTAATCTGGTAAAGGCAACAACTAAGTGACCAAACATCAGCTAATAGGGGACTGGGGTCATGGCTGGCTCGGTGGTAGTAGTGCACTTAGCCTAGCACCTGAGTGCTTGCCTAGCAAAGGTGAGGCACTGGGTTCAATCATCAGCACCACATAAAAATAAGTTTAAAAAGGCATTTTTTTTTTTAAATCAAGCTTAAAAAAAAAAAAGTTAAGTAATACATATAGTGTGAGTGCAATGGACAAAAAGATGATTCGGTCCCAGGCAAGATGGAACTAGATGTTGTGATTTCATCATGCTATTTACAATGGCACACAATTTAAAACATATAAACTATTTCTGGAACACAAAAGGTAATTTAAACAGGGCATAATACATTTATGAAAATATCCTGCAGCCAGGTTTAGTGGCACCTGCTGTAATCCCAGTTAACTCAGGAAACTGAGGCAGGAGAATCGTCACGTCCAAAGCCAACCTTAGTCAATTTAGCAGGCCTTAAGAAACTTAGGGAGATCCTGTCTCAAAGTAAAAAATAAAAAGGGCTGGGATGTGGCTCAGTGATTAAGTGCCTCTAGGTTCAATCCTGGTACAAAAAAAAAACAACCAAAATATATGCTGCAATCTCAATAATTAAATAAATCATTCCCAAACCAAAAAAATAAAAAGGAAAAGAAACCAATCCAACAGAACTCTAGGCACATACATGTTGGCCACAAGACACATATAATCTGCCTGCCTTTGGGGCATAGCTTACATATATGCAAGCAAAAAGGGCTTAACCATATGCTTATGAAGTACTTGTACTGTACAAATGTCTGATGCCAGGTATCTTTCTAATGAATCAGACTGAATCAAGAAACTAAATGACCTTAATTGTCATTTGAACCATTGCAATTTAATTATATTAAAGCATTATAAAATATTGCTGAAGAGAAGTTAGGGAAGGAAAAACAACTATGGGTACTTGATTCACTTCTAAGTTCTATTTAATATTGATAAGCCAAATGTGACACCTTAAAACAAAATTAAACAAAAAGCACATAGAGTTCACTGGAAAAAAAAAAACTTTGATTTTTTTACTCTTTTACTGAGAAATAAAGACATGCTGTCACAAAGAAATACACAAAAATACTTTTTTGGCAAGGAAGGAAAAAGAGGTAAAGTTCTAAATTCTCATACCATCTGAACTTTTAAACAGGATTATTGACTGTTTGCAATAAAAAGTATAAGCATAAAGCATACGTAACCAAAGAAAACTAGTGTCCCCTACATTATAAATTCTTTTAAAATGTAATTAATTAACAGTGCCAGTAGATGGCAGTAATTTCACAACAGAATCCTTTATTAAGCTATTTAACATACTGTTAAGGGAAGACTGGACAAGTGATTTGGTTAATTGGGAATACAAAATGGAAACACTTCAAACTAACTTTTTTAGTCAATACCAGGTTCCTTATAAAGTATGTCTTCTGCTGTGTTCCCACTCCCTGCATGTGGATGTGCGTGTGAATGCTGGTTCCAGTAAGTAAAACAAGTCCAATTTGCAGGACCAATTCTCTTCATGTACCACCACTGCCTCAAACCAAAATTAACTTTCTGGCTTTCAACAAGAAAGTGTAACATGAAATGACAACAAATGAAATTTTTTTTAAAGAGAGAGGGAGAGAGATAGAGAGATGGAGAGGGAGAGAGAGAAGTAGAGAGGAGGGAAGGAGAGATGAGAGAGAGAAACAATTTTTATTTAGTTTTTCATGTGCCTTTTGTTGCTCCGAGACTTTAATGTGTACATGGTACCTGGGTTTGAACTTGCATGCTTCCGCGTGTTGGGCAAGCGCCATAACCACTGAGCCATCGCTCCAGCCCAAATGAATTCTTTTAAGTACGAAAATTTTCATAAACCTCTAGCTTCTTTAAAAGCTGGTTTTCAGCCAGGCACAGTGGTGCACACCCATAATCCCAGTGGCTCAGAAGGCTGAGGCAGGACCATTCCAAGTTCAAAGCCAGTCTCCACAACTTAATAATACCCTGAGCAACTTAATGAGACCCTGTCTCAAAATAAAAATTAAAAAATAAATACATAAATAAAAGCAGGCTGGGGGTGTTGCTCATTGTTTAAGCACTTGTGAGGTTTCAATCCCCAGTACAAAACAATAACAACAACAACAAAAATCTTAGCTTTCAGCCTAACACAAGTGAGTCCCTGAGTTCAACCGGTGTCACAAAACAAAAACCTGCCTTTCACGTCATTTCCTTCTATATTAGTCCATACGTATGCAAATACTTGTAATAATGTATATAAATATGGCATGCTTAATGTTCATCAAATGCCTGTGGAAAAATTTTCACCTTAAACTTGCAAATCTCTGGGCTGAAGAGGTGACTCAGTGGTAGAGCGCCTTCCTGGAATTCAGGATGACTGGGTTCAAACCCCAGCATCACATACACAACTAAGTGTCAGAAAAACAAAAAACAGATGAAAAAACAAATAATTGACTCTCTTTAAAAAAACAAACAAAACTTGCAAATTTCATTCAACACTGCTATACAATCTTTATTTGTTCAAATGTTTACTTGTAATCTGTAATCATAGTACTCATTTTATGTTTTTTTTACATTTCCTCAAGCCATTACACATAGTTTGCTAAGCACTGCATTTAACTACTACATATAGTGATATTTTGAAATGCACTGATATTATTAACTCCCCAATCACTGAATATTTAGATGTTATTTCTTAGGCATTCCTCTTCTATGTCTTCACCTAATGTTCTCTTTACCATCCAACTTTAAGCTATGACAGCACAGGAACACTACCATAATCACTTGTGTACCCCAGTAAATAAAAGAATGGATTAATTTTTTTCTCACTACTGAAAAATACTTCCTTTAACATTTCTTCTATTCAACTATGGCAAATTTCCAGGAAAAGGTAAGTTTTAGAGCTTGGATACAGAACCATAAATTGTTTTGCAAAAGGATTATATTTGTACTCCCACCAGCAATATTTAACAATTCCATAAACTCACTAGCTCTGGGTGTTATTTTTAAATTCACCTCCATTTAGAGGAATATTTACAATTTCAAACTTAAATATTTTCCTATTCTATTTCATCTTCTAAGAATGTTCTGTTCAGAAAGGAAAAAAAAAGAATTTTTTGTTCATACCCTTTGGTCATTTTATTCTACTTGAGTTCTAAAACATGTTTAACAATTTGAAAGACTAGATATTAACTACTTCCATACTGTCCCATTTTTAGAGTTGCTGAATTACGGTTTCAATATATTTCAAAGATTGTTTTCTTTATAGTCACATTCATAAATCTTTTTCCTGGGTTTTTTTGTGTTTTTGTTTTGGGGGGGTTGTCTGTTTGTTTTGCCTTTTTTCTTTCAATTTTTACACTGAAAACTACTGTAATCATTAGTGCTATTCATCAAATATTTCCAGTTCTCTTCTTTGGCACAAGGTACCTGTGTCCAAGTGCTTGGTTTTATTTTTAACCAACAAAATATGAGTAAAAGGAACATGTTCCCCACTCTCCATTTGTCTGTCTGACTCGCTTTCCGTCATGGAGATTGGCAATCTTCGAGGGTAAAGATCATTCTGGCAGGGTATGGTGATGCATGTCTAAAATCCCAGCAACTCGGAAGGTTCAGGCTGGAGGATCGCAAGTTCAAAGCCAGCCTCAGGAACTTAGCAAGGCCCTAAGCAACCTAATCCCTATCTCAAAATAAAAAGGGCTGGAAACAAGGCTCAGTGTGCCTCTGGGTTCAATACCTGGAACCAAAAAAAAAAAAAAAAAAAAGTCATTCTGGGTCCCAGAATAGCCGTTAGATAACCTACAATGCATATGTAGCATGAACTGCTAACATTTAAGCCATTAAAATTTTAGGGTTGCTTCCAAAGCAAAACAGTTTATCCTGACATAATTCTAAGAGTTGTTTTTTTTGTTGTTTTATTTAATTTTGTTTTGGTTTGATCTTTTGGTACCAGGGACTGAACCCGGGGCACTTTGTCACTGAGCAACATCTCCAGCCCTTTTTATTCTTTGAGACAGGGTCTCACTAAGTTTCTTAGGACCTCACTAAGTTGCTGAGGCTGGCTTTGAACTTGCAATCCTCTTGCCTCAGCCTCCCAAGTAGCTAGAATTATAGGCGTGCGCCACCATGCCTGGCTAAGGTTTTTTTTTTTTATTAAGTAGCATGCAAATGGATCTACATTATTTTCACTGAATTCTGGAGCTGTTGTAACTAGTATATGGTTTTACTACTAATGTTCACAGATTTCTTATATATGGTCACAATATTAAAATAAAATCTCTGATTTTAGATTACCTTTCTGAATAGTCTAAAAATGCAATCACATCTCCTGCAGATAATTTTTGTTGTTTTCCATTTCCACTGTCTGTGCCATTGACAAAAAGATCAAATGCAGTATTGGTAAAAATGAGAACATATTTTCCTATATTTTCCCACAATTTTAATAGGAAATGTCTTGATTATTTGTCTGTTATATATGAAGTTGTTAAATCATCCTTAGCCAAACATATTCCAGAGAATGAACAACACTGCATTTGGACAGAAATGCCCACTTGAGCACTACACCATTGCATTTTAGAATATATCCAATTTTTTATTTCAACTGACATTAATTCTGAATTTTATCCTCCAAATTCTAGGATTCTGACTAGCATCCTTCTAATACATTTTCTGGGTGTACTGATAATCTTATAGAAGTCACCTTCCCTCCCCCTCTTGTCCACCTCATCTCCCACAGGCCAACTGCTCTTATCAGCAGTCCAAACTCAAATACTAGACTCATTTCTAATTAGGCTATGGCAAGACACAAACTCTGGAAAATTCTAGGAAGTATCTTTTAAGCACTGTAAACTTCTTTTGTGTTGTTTAAATGTCTGAAGCACCTACACATGGGTAAATGATTTAAATTTAATTACCAAAATGTAATATTTGAATGGTAAAGAAACTGAAAATCCGAAGCCCTGATTGTGAACAATTTTCTAGAAGAAATAGAAAAATTTTATCTTCAGTGAGAATAAACAAAGGCATTTAGGAATCCAGTTCTGTAGGCAATAGAGATCAATAAGGGAATTTTGGGAGCAGGGAAATAACAGGATTACACATGTCCTTTTAAAAAATCATCTAATGATCTTTTTTCTTCCACAATCTATTGTTTCTCCTTTCTGGTTTTTGATTTTGTGGTACTAGGCAATCAAACCCAAGATCTTGCAAGCATGCAAAATAAGAAAGAGCTCTACTACTGAGCTACATCCCCATCCCTTGTCCCATTTATTGAAAGGCATGTCCATGTGTTAAAATTAGAAAACCCATTCAATCTTGACTCTATCACAAAACCTCAGGTACAATAAACTATTCACCAAGGTTCACTAGGCTTTTCTCAATACAAATCCATATCAGCCATTTTTCTGATCTCCTTTAAATATCCTCTCAAAAAGTATAACCCATATTACTGCCCCACCACTCCCTTAGTTAAAATTCTTAAAATCATGCATACAGAGTAAAGGGAAAACCTTTGAGCAGTCACAAAATCACCCATGAACTGATCACCCCATTTACTTTTTCCAGCTTTAATATCTACCATTCCCTTTTACACTACACAACCATACCTTTAGGTATATTAGTTATTCCAAAAAAAAAAAAAAAAAAAGACTGCTTGTATTATCCTACTTAGAAGATTTTAATAGGAGAGAGGGAGGGAGAAAAGGGAGGGATCTTGGGAGACAATCAACAACATAGCATACTCTTTACCCCCTGAGAATCCAAATAATACTTATGCAATCATTTAATTGGGGAAAATCCACAATATAAGCATTTATATCACTTGAAGGGGTGAAATATAGATCAGTCAAGAGACTGGGGTTTGGGAAATGAAGGGATAATTCTGGTTTAATAACATGCATATCATATTGTTACTTTAGATGCATTTATGATTGTACAATAACTCAACTTCTTAATAAAAATGTAAAAAGAAGATTTTTAACCCATCTCAAGTTTGGGCAATTTACAATACAAACATCATCACAGTCTTCCTTATTTCTCTCAGGCTGTTAACTGCCCTATTATCTGTTCTCCCACTGCTATGCAAACAAATCATTATAGTTAGTTTATAAAGTGCAATAAATTGTCACAAACTTAGTGGCTTAAAGCAACAAACATTTATTATCTTATAGTTCTGAAGGTCCGAAGTTCAAAATTATCACCAATGGGATGAAGTCAGAATAATCATTCCATCTTGAGATCCTCAGCCAAGCATATTTCTTGAGTTCCTTAACCATCTCTGTATTTTTTCCTTATAAGGTAATATTTATAGGTTCCAGGTATAAGATCCTACTATCATGGAGAGGGCAGGAGATAGAATTATTCTGCCTACCATAGATGAGAATAAAGGTAGAAAAGTGGAAACGAAGTCCAAGTTACAGAACTGGTGCTGTTTGTAGTGTTTCTTGACTACTGAAAAACTTTCAGAATATCAAGTTCACCTATGGGCTCTTATGTAGGACATTTTGAGAGTTCTGAAATTCACCCTGTGCGGACTGACGGAAGACTCTACTAACTAAACTTCAGTCAAGGACTTCTGAGCCCTCCTGTTGACTAGACCTTCACCTTGATCCTTGTCAGACCTGTACAGCCCAATTTTAGTAAGAACTTTACTAAGAATCCTGTTTAAGGAGAATCACCATCCCTGATAACTCTTCATAGAATTCTTCCTCACATTAAATTCTTTCTCTTGGACAGGCTGGAGGTGATGGCCACTTTCAACAAGTTCAACACCTCTGTTTACAATGCAGAGAGCCTTTGTCAACTACTGTTCCTAGCTCTGGGCTCCAGGAAAAAAGGTGAGATGACAAGAAAGGTTCCATTTAATTTCCTGATATACACAAATATATCATGCTATACTTTTCCTTTTTCATCTAGTATTTTTCATTTAACATTGTTTTGGAGATTTATCTGTGCTAATACACATTGCTCTAGTTTATTCAATGCAATCACTAAATGGTATTTCATTACATGAATAAACCACATACATTCTCTTACCAAGAGACAATTAGGTAGCTTATAATATATACTATTGTAAATCATATTGAAATGAACAATCTTTCACAAATTTCATCTACAAAAGCTTCTCTAAGTCATACACAGTGGCACATGCCTGTAATCCCAGCAGCCAGGGAGCTGAGACAGGAGGATTCCAAGTTTGAGGTCAGCATCAGCAACATAGGGAGGCCCAAAGCAACTTAACAAGACCTTGTCTCAAAAGGGTTGGTGATACAGCTCAGTGATAAAGTAGTGCCCACCCCTGGGTTAAAGCCCCAGTACAAAAAAAAAAAACAAAAAGTTTCTCTAAGAGAGCACATACTAGTAGAATTTAGGAATAAAAAGACTAAGACTCTTCAACTTTATTATCATTAAATTGCTTTCCAATGTGGCAGGACTGATCTATACTCTTCACTAGCAATATCTGAGTTTTTCTTTTCACTATACTTAGATTTACCTGATTTCTTAACTGGGAGAGACCTAATGAGTACTGAATTTTATCTTGCTTCGATCTGCATTAACCTGAATCAAAGTGAAGAAAGTTTACCAAGGAGAGAATAACTATATCAATGCTGCTGAAAGTCAGGAAGAATAAGGGTTGCAAGTTGACCACTGGATTTAGCAATACAGAACTCACATTACTTGGACAAGGTATCATTTTGGAAAGGATGGGTGGAAAGTTAATGGTAATAATGACAACACTTTTGGGGAGTTTTGTTAAAAACAAGAGCAGAGAAATAAGGCAGTAGCTAGAAGGCAAGTGGGATCAAACCATAATATGGGGGGGGGGTGGAGTGGTAGCTTCACGGTTACCGCGCTTGCCCAGCATGCCCAAGTACACAAGTTCAAATCCCAAAACCCACATACACAACTGTCAGATCAATGAAAGCCATGTGAAAAACTCAATAAAAATTGTCTGTCTCTGTCTCTCTCAATGTCCTTCTCTTTAAAAAAAAAAACAAAACAAAAAACAAAACAAAAAAAACCCTCTAATACGGCTTTGGTTTTGTCTGAAGGATGAGAGAAATGCTCACCAGTAGAAATGACATGGTTGAACCAAAAACTGATGCTGTAGGAGTAAGAAAAGAGAAATGCCACAGTAAGTCCTGAAGTGGATATGAAGGGACAGAAATTAGTACAACCAAATACCTACAGTGGCTGTGTGCTAAAAGGTACAAAATACTGATGAAAGAAATTAAAATCTAAATAAACAGACAGAGGCTGGAGTAGTGGTTCAGGGGTTACAGCGCTTGCTTGGCATGTGCAAGTATGCGAGTTCAAACCCCAATGAAGACTTGGAGCAACGAAAGCCACATAAAAAACTAAGTAAAATTGACTCTCCCTCTCTCACTGTCCCTCTCTCTTTAAAAACAAAAAACAAAAATAAAAAAGAATATCATATCATGGACTGGAAGACTGAACATGGCAAAGATGTCAATTCTCCCCAAACTGATATACAAGAGCAAGGTAACTCCTATCAAAATTCTATCAAAAAAAAAATTTTTTTTTGGTAGATACAGACAAGGTTATTCAAAGCTTTACGCAGGAAGGCAAAAAAATAAATAGTTAAAATGATTTTTAAAAATTGGATAAAGAATCTATTTAATTTTAAGACCTATTATGTAGCTATAGTAATCAATACATAATATTGACTATATAAAATATATACTAATATATTGAACTGACTGAAGGCACATATATCAATTAAACCAAACAGAAAACCCAGAAACAAAAACACAAAAATATGCTCAACTGATTTTTTACAACAATGTAAAAGTAATTCAATAGGGGAAATGGTATTAAAGCAGTTGGATATTCACTGGGCAAAAACCAAAAAAGAAAAAAGAAAAACTGAACCAACCTAATATTCACACTTCATACAAAAGTTAACTCAAAATTGATTATAAATGTAAATAATAAAATTATAAACTTAAAAAACAAGGAAGAAAATCTCTCTAATCTAAGCTAAGCCCAGGAGATCTCAGCTTTGACACAAAAAGCACAGTAGATAAACAGAAAAAAATTTATAAACTATATTACCATTTAAAATTTTTGCTCTGAGAAAAGACCGGATTTGTTGTAAAGACAAAAAAAAAAATCAAGCTACAAAGAAAAAATAATTGAAAACCACAACAGAAGAACAGTAAAAAGGTGTGTGTACGTATGTATATGTGTATGTGTATATATACTCAACAGTAAAATAATCAACTACAAATAGGCAAAAGATGCTCTTATGGGTTGAATCATATCAAAATTCATATGTAACCCTAACCCCCAATTCCTTAGAATGACTGTATTTGGAGCTAGGGTGTTTAAAGAGGCAATTAAGTTAAAATGAGAACAATATTGTGGGACCTAATCTAACCTATTTTCCTTGTAAGAAAAAATATGGATGCAGAAAAGTAATCATGTAAAGATACAGTGAGAAGGTAGCAATCTGCAAGTCAAGCAGGGAGACTTCAGAAGAAAACCTGACAACACCTTAATCTTGGGTGTCTAGCCTCAAAACCTACAGGGAAAAAAATATTACTATAATTTAAACCATTCAGTCTGTAGTATTTTGTAATACTGACCCTAGTAAACTAATATAGACGAGAAAAGACACTTCACCAAAGAGGATACACAAATGAAAATAATCATACTAAAATACAATTACCACCACTAGCCTCTACAGAAATTCAAATATGGCAAAGGCTTATCATCACACACCCATAAGAATGGGCTAAAATTAAAAAGTATTATAAATTTAATACAGTTGTTGCTTTGCCATCCATTTTTAGGCCCAACATCAGTTATCTAAAAGCCAGTAGAACCCTGTTATCACTAGCCTAGTTAAAACTCCCCCTCTTCCCATGTCTGTTTAAAATAATACCTGTTTGTTCTTTACCTCACTGACCCAAAACCAAACAAATCACACAGCAGTTGACTAGGATAAAGCTCAACACCAGTGTTATGTAAGTAAGCTCCTGGCTTCTCAGCCTAATTAGCCAATTTGCTTTCTGCTAGCCAATCCAGAACCCCCCACAGGAAAGCCAACAATACCTTGTCACAGACCGTAATAAAGGCATAATACCAAAGAAACCTCTTTCTACCTTTCCTCCCTCTTCAGATTTTCTGTTGGCACCCTTAACCTCTGAGACCTGTAAAAAAAAATTCTTGTTTCATGAATTTTTATTTCATTTCCTCACATGTCTAATCTGATCCTTCCTACCCCCACCTCCTACCAGGGCTCTCCTTGAGAGTGGCTACTAGGTTTAAGGCCCTAACCCAAACTACAAAGAAAGAAAACACTGCCAATTGGACTATACTACTATACTTTACCACTTGGAATTTTTATTTACTAACTAGAGGATTATTTATACTAATTAAGAGATCTTATACAGACTTACTTAGATTTTTAACATTTATGACTGTTTTGAACATTATCGAAAGGAGAAAAATAAAATTTATTCATTACTGTATTGCTAAAATTCAAGATTGGCCTCTTGAATCACTGTTCATGCTAGAGTTATCAATCCCCACAGTATTCATTACAATGCTGTTTATGAGCCATCAGGAACAATGAAATATTGTGTTTCCTCAAAAAATCTATCACTATTATCTCTGGGATTTCCTTCCAAGCTAATAATATTCCACAAGCTTTAAAGATAGCATTTTCTTGATATTACCAGTTGTTATCATCAGAAAATAACCAGGAATCATCTTTTCTCAAATGTTCCTCAAACTGCTGACTAAAATGGGAGCTGCAGGTGTGCAATTATGTCATCAGGAATAACCACAAAGATGGACCATTCACAAGCTATGATAACTAATCATTACTGCTGCTTAGCCAAAGCCAAGAGGCAGTATTAACTATAAAACACAAATACTAATTTCAGAGACTGAAAACACAGTATACATTAAAATCTCCAACATGCAAACCAGCAACAAATGTTTAGATTGATTTACAAATAATACAAATGATGGTGGGACTATTCAAAAAGGATTAAACCCAAGACACCTATGAATAAATCAGCATGGCCTGGCCTCTCATCAACTTGTCACAGATTTAATGCTGAGACTTTTTATTTCCAGTCTCATTAACACTCAGGGTTATTCCAATGAAAATCATCTCCTCTCAAAGTTAAAGTATATTTTACCTTATCAATTTACACTAAGCAGGAGAAATAATGGGCTGAATCAAAGAAAATTCTGATGCTGGTAAGGATGCCAAGAGAAAGGAATATTTATACATTGTTGATGGGATTCTAAATTAGTACAACCACAATGGAATTCAGTATGGAAGTTCCTCAAAAGACTAGAACGGCACCATACCACTACTCAGTATTTTCCCAAAAGAATTAAAATCAGCATACTATACTAACAAGTGCATATTCATGTTTACAGCAGTGCAATTCACAATAGCCAAAATACTGAACCAACCTAGGTGTCCATCAACAGATGAATAGATTAAAAAAAACTGTAGTATATGTACACAATAATTTTATTCAGCCTTAAAGGCTGACGAAATTATGGCATTTTCAGTAAAATAGATAGAACCAGACAACTCCATGTTAAGTAAAATAAGCCAGAAAACAGAAAGTTAAGGGTCCTATCTTTTCTCTCATATGTGGAAGCTAGAGAAAAAAGGAGGGAAAAGTGGGGGTGGGGAAGTCACATGAAAAAAGAAGGGAGACTAGTGGAGGAAGGGGATCAGGGGGAGGGAAAGGAGAGATAACTAGAAATGAAATTGATCTAATTATGTTATATGCTTGTACAAATATATTGCAACAAATCCCACTATTAGGTATGATTATAACACCCCAACTTAAAAAGGGAAAATTTCAGGAAAACAAAAATTTAAAGAAGTCTAATTTTGCCATTTCAAGTCAAAGGATTATTGAAAGTGCCTTAGAGCAAGTGCCAAAAATGAATCATCCCCTAACCTTCAATATCAAGGAAGAATTCAGTTTTTGTACTATATTATTATGAATAGCAATATATATAAATAAATTATTTTGACCTATTAATTTCTATAGTAGGGGATTATGGGTTTGGCAGTCAGAGGATTTAGGTTCTAAGACAAACTGCCAAATACTATGTGAACCTGAAAAATGACTTCACCTCTGAGTCTGTTTCTTAATCTATAAACAGTTCAATGTATACTTTGCAGAATTACAGTGAAAAGTAAATGAACAAAGCTTGGAAGCACGCATCATGTCCTTCAGTATATGTGGTACACCTAAACACTGAAATATTACTCAGTGCTAAAAAGATATACTACCAAGCCTGGTAAGGACAAGCAAGAACCTGAAATGAATGTTGCTAAGTCAAAGTAGGCAATCTGAAAAGCTACATACTGTATGATTCAAACTACATGACATTCTGGAAAAGACAAAACTACAGTGACTTAAAAATATAAAGGTAACCAGGAATTAGAGAAGAGGGACAGATTAATAGTCAAGAGCACATGATTTTTAGGGCGGTGAAAATATTCTGTATGACAATATACACACCCTCCTCAATTAACAAAGGGGTTATATCCCAATGAATCCACCATAAGCTGAAAAAAGCTTTCAATACACCTAACCTAGAGTATCATGAGAGAGTATTCACATATTGCTGATCCAAGTAATCATTATCTGAAGTATGGTTTCTACTAAATGCATGTGGCTTTCACACCATGGTTAAAATTTTTAAGTAGAGGACCTTCTGTAATGGTAGATACACATATTTATTAGTAGAACCTATAAAATGTACAACACCAAGAGTGAGCCCTAATGTAAAGTATGGAATCTGAGTGATAACGATGCATTAAACCAGGCTGATCTATTACAATAAATGTACTACTCTGTTGATGGGTATTAGTAGTGGGGAAAATTATGTAGCTGTAGGGGTAGGAAGCTTATATGAACTCCCTGTACCTTCTATTCCTTTCTGCTATGAACTTAACAAGGCTCTAAAAAATTAAGTCCATAAAAAATTTTAAAACAAAACATAAATGAGTGCATTTGCAACCTTAGATAGCTAATACCTATCAAACAATAATTAATTCTACAACTGTATCATCTCTATCACATTGTACTACGCAATAAAAACAGGGGCAAGCTGGATTTGCATGGAATTGTCACTTATCAGCAAAATACTTGACCTCCACTTCGATTTCCTCATTTGTAAATAGACACACAAAGCTGGGAGAATTAAATGAACACATATGCAAACATGTTTAGGTCAGTGCCTAGCTCGCAGCTATAATTTGATAAGTATTCGCAATTATTATCATTATTTTATTCTATCACAGTGAGGAGATAACATTAGAACTAATCAGTACAAAGTCTCATACATTAAATGTCAAAAGAGCTTATTTCCCCCTCCTGTAATATAACTTTTCCCACATATCAAAGTGATATATCATGACAGTGCAGAATAAAATGTATAAGTGTTTATCAAAATCACCCTGGAACTTTTTCAAAATATACATACCACAAACCCACATAATAAATCAAAAATTTTGAGGGTTTATATACAGAAGGATATGTATTCATATAATGCTCCATAAGAGTCTAATGTACACAGATATATTTTTACTTTATCCAACCCATCTCCCATATAAATCCATTTCTGATGAAGCTATTACATACCAAAGATTAATAGAATTCTGTGTGTTGAAATGTATTTTAACACATTTTGCAAAAAACAAAACTAAAGATTTCTGGGAGTACATATATATTATGTACGCTGAAGTTAGAAAACTATGTATGGCCCATGGTCCAAATCTGGCCTATCACCTATTTTACAAAGTTTTATAGGAACACAGCATGCCTATTCATTTCCATGTTGGACTGCTTTCATACATCAGCACTGTTGAGTGATTGCTACAGAAATCCTGTGGCCCACAAACTTGAAAATATTTACCATGTGGCTTTGTACATAAAACATTTAGCAATTCCTGGTCTACATTTAATTTGTAAAGAATGCTATTCAGTAGCTCAACTAGAACATTTACTGTGATGAGTAACTAAGTTCAATGAAATTTCAACATCTCAAAATATGTTAAAGAACTAGAAGGCTGGAAAGCAAATAAAGAATTCTCATAAGAGTGTAAAAGACCAAAAAAGTTTGACTGCCCAAGGGATCCTCCCCCAACTCCAACCAGGCCATCTTGGCCAATTAGGGTGCTACTATCATTGTTCTAGAAATATCCATATAAACCATATCAGAACCATCCAATTCCACTTTTCAGTGTGGAAAAAGGGAAAATATGCAGTCGCTCTCTAATGGTTGGATTTGAGATGTATGGCCAAAGAACAAAAAAAAATTGTCATCCATTTCACACCACAAAGAGGAAAGAAGCTGCTCTCCATATGAAGAAAATGAAGCAGAAAGGAAAAGAGAAAAATATGCAGAATCTTTGGGCACTCTCAAGTTCCATTTTTCCTTGAGTCCAAATGTACTCCTGCCCTCCTGATTTGGGTTCTGACAGTAAATTCTCTTTTTTTTTTAATCCGTCTAAGTTAACCCAATAAAGTTGCTGACATTTGCAACCAAGAGTTTTTTTTTTTTTTTAAAGAAAGAGGGAAGCAATTTTTATTTAGTTTTTCATGTGACTTATATTCCTCAGAAACATCACTGTGTACACGGTGTTAGAGTTTAAACTCACGTACTTGCGCATGCCAGGCCGTAACTGCTGAGCCACTGCTCCAGCCCAGAGAAAATTCTAATTAACAAAATAAATAACTTCTATATTCAGCTCAAGGGTCTTTTTTTTTTCCTTATGCAATTACAGATAATCATACTTGCTTCATTCATCAGTCACTAAATCTTTCATAAAGTAAGTTGTCATAATAGAAAATGATTCTTAAAAGTGAAACAGTAGTACAGTTAATATCTCAATAAGAATGTCTCACTTTTTTTTTCTAGAATAAAACAAATGATAAAACACAAGCCAAGCCAGATGTGGTGACCCATTCCTGTAATCCCAGAGACTCAGGAAGATGATACTAGAGGACTGCAAATTCAAAGCCAGCCTGAGCAAGTTAGTGAGGCCCTAAGCAACTTGGTGAGAACCTGTCTCAAAATAAAATATAAAAAGGGCTGGGGATGTGGCTGTGGTTAAGCACCTCTGGGTCCAATCCCTGGCACCAAAACAAGACACACACAAGCCATTTGACATATACAAAAAGTGCTTCAGGCCCTATCATCTCTACATCCTCAACAACAGCACTGTTAATCAAAAGAAAGATGACCCATCCAATTCCACTTTTCAGTGTGGAAAAAGGGAAAATATGCAGTCGCTCTCTAATGGTTGGATTTGAGATGTATGACCAAAGAACAAAAAACAAAATTGTCATCCATTTCACGCCACAAAGAGGAAAGAAGCAAGCGCTCTGCCACTGAGCTAAATCCCCAACCCTTGAGGCTGGCTTTCAACTTGAGAGCCTCCTGCCTCAACCGCCCAAATCACTAGAATAATGGGCGTGTGCCACTGCACCTGACAGTTGTAATATTTTAAAATCTAAATTAAAATTATATGACCTATAGAACTTATGCTGAATCAAAAAAGCATCAGATCCTAAAAACTGCAGAAAGATTTGCTTCAAGCAAGAGTTACCAGTAACCTACCAGAAGAAAACCAACTTTCAAAGAAATGTTCTGCTTTCTGAAAGCAAATCAATTAAGTTATATACATATACAGACACATTTCTCAAAATAAGTAGGGCAAAAAATAGAAATTAGCAAAAGCCAAAATCAGCATGACTGAAGATAAACCTCAAAAAATAAATTTTATGAAATCCATGAAGAGAGTAGATGTAGTGATACTTCAGTTTAATATTTCAATAATAAAATCATGAGACTTGAAAAGGCACAAAATGAATATGAAATAAAGTGTTTCCATTTAAACAAAGAGAAAGGGAAACTAGGAAAAAAGAGTAGCACAAATTTTTAAATTGAGGAAAAAAGGAAGAAATCAAGAGATGGAAGTCATAGATAATCTAGGCAATCCAGTTCAAAGCTGAGTCAGATCTTTCTGAAATAGCTCCTATGACACTCTGGTAGGAGGGAATATGTGATACACTATGAAAGAGCTGAGGCAATTTACAGAGGATGAAACAGAAGATTGGAGATGGCAAGCCTGCTAGTCTGCAGGCCAACATATGACATATGTCCCCCTACAAAAGTCTTTTCTTCTTACCCTTCTAAAGACAGAAACCTGACACTGCTTTCAGGCTACACTACTCAATTCATCATTTTCTTGAAGTCTGTCAAGTGTTTCAGGTGCATATATGTTCCTAACTAGATCCACACCTTCTGGAAAAACATGCATTATCCTTTTTATTGTAACCTATATAATTTTAACACAGTGCTGTGTACCTAACTGTTGGCCCTTCAAGTAGATGCTCTTAAAAATCACAACTTACGGGGCTGGAGCGGTGGCTCAGTGGTTTCGGCGCTTACCTGGCAAGCGCGAGGACCCGGGTTCAAACCCCAGCACCACGTACACAACTAAGTGTTAGAGCAACTAAGGCCATGTGAAAAACTAAATAAAGTTGTTTCTCCCTTTCTCTGTCTCTCTCACTGTCCCTCTTTCTTTAAAAAAAAAAAAAAAAAAATCACAACTTACAATCAGAATATTAAGAGTACAACGAAATCTTAAGGATCATCTAATCTAGCCTAGAATGAGCATCCTAATCCCCTGATAATCAGTTCATCTTTTGCAAAAAGCCTTTAATTCTTCCATTATGATAAACTAATAATCATCTATTTCAACAGAAAACAAAGTAATAGCAACTTCCCTTTCAGTATTCACTATATGCCATGGATTTTAGGTTAGTCTGTAAGGGCTGCTCTACGAACATTGCCCTATCTAATGTGGTAACTCTAAAAGGTAGACAATATTAAGTTAATTTTACAAATTAGGAAACTGTAACTAGATCATCACAGTAGCAAGTGATAAAACCCAGATTCTCAATTTGACGACAGAAAAAAACTTGGCTGTTAAACAATATCCTATCCTGCCTCTCATTGAATTTACCACAAAAATGCTTAAGTCTCACACCAAGTCCAGCAAGACACCTGACTCAAACATGATAAACTAAATGGATTATTTAATTCATTAAAAGCTAAGTTTCTCTCACCTCAAATACCTCAAAAAAAAGTCATTGTTCATGTCACTGCATAATCCCCTATGAAAGATTTTAACAGTAGACAGTTTGCATACTAATAGAAGATTTAAGAAATGGCTAATTTCTTTATCCTACAAATAATTCATCTCTTCAATAGATATTTAGTGAAAAACTATTTTTGTGACAGTGTTAAATCTGAAGATTAAAAAGTAAAATAAAAAAGTCCTTGGCCACGTATGGTGGTACACACTTGTAATGCCAGCAGCCTAGCAGGCTGTGACAGCAATTTAGCAAGACCATGTATCAAAATAGAAGGGCTGTGGATGTGGCTCAGTATTAAGTACTGCTGGGTTCAATCACTAGTACAAAAAAAAAAATGTTACTCCACTACCTTAAAATCCACATAACTTTCAAACTCACTTACCAAAACCAAAATAAATGTATATTTAACACTTCTCTCCTTTTTCTTAAGAAAAAGAACCAATTTTATTAATTTTTTCATCTGGTTTGCTTTCCTCCACTTAGCTGTGCATGTGGTGCTTTGGTCTTCATGCATGCCAGGCAAGCACTCTACCACTGAGCCACCTCTCCAGCCCCTATTTCCCTCCTCTGACAGAAGAACACCTACAATGTGCCAGTTCTTGAACCGCAACATACAGTCTCACCTAATCCCTTAAAAGCAAGCAAATTAGGAAACATCTCTATTTTCTGATAAACAAATTGAGGCTTAAAAAAATTAAGTTCTTGATTCAGCTCACTAACTTACTGAAAATTCAGAATTAGAATCCAAGTCTGTCTTACCCAAAACTGTTCTCTACAAAAAGGAGTTAAAAGTACAATTTTTCCATTGCTCACAAAGACAAAGAATTCTTTCTTTCCAGGGAAGATGGAAAACAGTTTTAACGAAAAAATGCATTATCTCATTTAATCTTCTCAGTGGCCCATCAGTTAAATACTATTATCATCCCATTATTTTAAAGGATAAAAACATTTTAAAAACTAGTAGTATGCCCCAGAACACACTGCTAGGAAGGAGCAGAATACCAGATCTGTACCAGATGCAAGACACTAACAACAGAAAAAAATACAGAAGGACCCAATTCCCAAAGTTATGAGCTTAAGGTTCAAAGGAATTAAACTAATTAGACCTTGTGCTTGTTGGGTAAAAAGGAACAATATAGATCATTTACACCAATTCTCTTCCAATGAAGAACAGGCTATTAAGTGGCAACCCGAACACTGTTCTCTAAACCTTAAACCTACTGGCAATTTTTTTTATATCAAGCAATCTCTGGATTTGTTACCAGTTAGAATTATTATTAAAGTGGCAAATACTATTTTCAATGCAAAGGTTTATTTAAAAAGGTACTTGAAAAATACATAAACATTTAAGTATCTGAAGTACAACCACAGGAACAGAAGAACTGAAATATTCCCTAGCAACATTTCCAAGGCATCATCTGAAAACTCTATTTATTGATTATTTTTAGGGCCTTAAGTGTACAAACTAAAGGCAAATGCCAGTTCTGAAAGTTACCATCATGGCAAAAAAAAAAAAAAGTTTACTCCTGTCAGAAATCCAAAGTAGCCTTTTCTACTGAGACTGGCACAGAAATATATTCCTAAGGAATTGTCCCAACTATTTTTGATAAACCAAAAGGATGAATAAGTGGGTGAGCATTAACAGCGATTGTTATCTATTGTTTATTATTGATATTCTCATTTAAAAAAAAAAACCACAAGCACGCTACCAAACTCAGAAACAACTGTGTTTCACAACCATTCTAATGCAAAGTAACCAGGTTAGAAGACTTCCCTGTTTGTTCATCCTGTAACGAAAACAGTGATTTGTCTTCACTCATTAACCTCTTAAAAACTGAGTTCTTCAGAAAGCACTGCCCTCCTCCTGCAGGCCTGGGTCACTGTGGATTACTAAAATCCAGAATGCATAAGCAGTTGCTTCCAGGCCTTACGGAGCACTAGCTCAGCCACAAACTAAGAAGTAAACAAGCACAGAGCGTGGCTGATCCTGGAGCAGAGAACGGTTTACTTCGAAGGGAAGATACTCATCCTGCGCTGAGAAACGTGTTGCACTCTCCTCCCCTGGCTAAAAAAAATTAAAAAAAGCGGTAGTTTGACAAGCAAATGTGAGCGTAGGTCTATTCCCAAAAGTTCTGGCCTCTCTTTGATTGCTTAGGGACAAATGCTCAAATAAGGGCATCAGCACAAGGTGGCCCGAGGTGCTATTACGGCATAACTTGGAAGGACATCACCCTGCCCAAGAAACTGTTCCCCGACAGTGAGCTAAACTGAAGGGAAAGAAAACCTCAGACGCGCTTCCTCCTCGCCCCCAGCCCTCCCAGGCTTGAACACCACCAGGGGCTTAAGTCGCGGTCCCAGGCCCCCGTCGCCCGCGCACCCGCAAGCGGCGCGACGGCAGAGCAGACCCAGCCACATCCCCACCAGTCCTCCGGGCACCGCCAAAGACTGCGTCCCAGAGCCCGCCCCGGTCGGGCCCGCCCCGCTATCTCCTCCCCCGTTATCCGCTCGCAGCCGCGCTCGGGCCTGGATTCGCCTCCTCACCCGCCCCAAGTGAGGCACTTCCCGCTCCCCTACACACGTCCGCCACTGGACGAGACTGGGGGAGAGAGGCCGGGGCGGCCGGGGAGGAGTGCGCTCGGCGCGGCCCCTCACCTCTGGATGGAGAAGGGGCACGCAGCCCGCCTCGGCATCGTACTCGTCCGGGCCGTCCGCCATCTTGGTGTTAAATCCCTCCTCCCGCTGCATGCCGGGAGAAAGCGTTTCACCCTCGCGGGGCTCGGGCGAGGCGGAGGGCGAGCGCACGGGCGAGCGCGAGCCCCGCCGGAGGCGACGCGGCCGCCTCCTCCCCCTCCCTCCCCAGCCCCGCGACGCCCCCCGCCCCCTCCCCGCTCTGAGGGCGCGGGTCTCTCCGCGCGTGCGCGCCTGCTCGCCGGCCCCGGGCCTGAGCGCACTGTGCTGCACTGCGCAGAGCCCAGCGGACCGCTCGGGCGTGGGCGCCGCGGCCGGGGGCGGGGACGGGTCCCCTGCTCCGGGTTGCCGAGCGCCTCCGGAAAAGGCGGCTGGGCCGCTGATAGGCTCGCGTGGGGAACTGGCTGCGGCCGGCCAGCCTGGTCGGAGGTCCGGAGCCCCAAGGCGGCCCACGCCGCGCTTCCCTTTCTCTTGCCCCGGGACCCCTCATCAGACCCGGGCGGAGCCAGCACCCGGACCCAGAGAGAGACTTCGGAGGCTCTCAGGCTTGAGTCCAGGGGCGCATCGTTCCCAAAGACGGAAGAAGCATCCCTTTCCTCCACAGCCAGAAAGGTCACCTCCCAGCCTATGCCCCGGGAGGTGCGCGGGGGCCGGGGGGACAGTGCAGGAAAAACTCGGATAAAATGTGAGACTTCGTCCTCCTAGAGAAAAAAAATTAAATGATCCCCGCTTGCCCTCTTCGGTCTTGAGTTAGTACAACATTAAAAAAAATTTTTTTTTATGAGCTTAAAGCCCGCACACCCCCATCTGCTGCATTTTAATAAAACCCAGGAATTCTGAATTAAAGTCATTTAAACTGAAGCTCAACCGAGATAAAAATGACTAAAGTCATTTTTAAAAGGATATTAGGACTATAAAGGATATAGGAGTGGGAAAGGGGAGATTACTTATTAGAAATGGTTTGGCAGCACAGTTTTAGACAGCATTTGTATTTCTTTTTAGCTATTAAAGATTGTAAATCTAAATAGCTCAGAGAAAGATTTAGCAGAGATCTGGAACTGACCAGCTGTAGATCATACTAACCTGTCTTTTATTAAAGCCAAATCAGCCAAAGATCACCAGAAAGAAGCCTGCAGTCCTACAAAATTAGATTTATTTGTAAATCAGGGGAAAAGTCACTCCAGAAGAAGCAAAGAGTACCATAGAATTTAGGCTCCCGCCAAAGGAGCCCCAGGAGGGTCTGGGGAGAGTGGGGATCAGTTCTGGATTGGCCGGATGAGGAAAAGCAGGAAATAACAAGGACTGGGTGTTGTCCTGAACTAGGGCAATTTAGTAACTTGGTCCCCAGCAATGGTAAATTAAAATAGCACAGTGGACTGAGGCTCCTTGTTAAGAGGAGATAACGGCATTCTGTAGCTGCTTCATGGCTATGAGGGAAAGAAGATTCTCTGCTAGCTTTGCATCTGGCCTTGTGACTGTCTGCCCTCCCAGCACAGCTTATTCTTTTTTCAATCCAGGCTAATTTTCATTCATTTAGGCCTGACCAGGAATCACCATGCAAAAGTAGACAGAATTAGGGTACTGCCTTTCCAGTATCAAATTGCTTTAAGAACATGTTAATATGTTCGTGT
Organism: Aplodontia rufa; assembly: GCA_004027875.1. NCBI lineage: Eukaryota > Metazoa > Chordata > Mammalia > Rodentia > Aplodontiidae > Aplodontia > Aplodontia rufa. Next base: position 113,715 of record PVKS010002133.1, read on the forward strand.
TCATTTTCACTTCAACATTTCAGTTTTCATCTTAACTCCTCCATATCCTTTATGCCACGCATTTACTTGTAATAGGAGATGGGAGTAAAGAAGGGAAATTGAAAAAGTTGAGAGGTGGCATTAACTATTGAAGGAGTAAGAAACTAGACCTGGGGAACAGAAGAAAGTGTTTCACAAATGCAGCTGTAGACATTTTTGTGACTTCTAAGAATTATACCACTTAAACAAAATATTAAAAACTGAAAAGAGGGCTGGAGCAGTGGCTCAGCAGCTTGCCTGGCATGCACGAGGACATGGGTTTGAACCCCAGCACCATGTACACAACAAAGTGTTGGAGCAACTGAAGCCACATGAAAAGCTAAATAAAGTTGGTTTTTTCCTCTCTCTCTTTCCCTCACTGTCCCCCTCTCTCTTTTAACAAAGAAAACTGAAAAGAACTTGAAACAACTCAGGGTCTGTGATTGCCTTACTCACTGCTGTAAGGCAAATACTGATTAAATGAACAATGAAAAAGAAAGAGCAGATATTCTAGGAAAACATGTTGATTTCGACTGAGTTCAGTATGGACCAAAATGAACTCATTAGATATAATCAGAGTTTGTCTTGGTAATTACAGAGCTCTTAACTGCACAGCTCAAATTTGAGACAATATATTCAACAAAGCGTAAGCACAGCCCAAAAGTACACTGACTGGATAGACTGACAAAGAAAAATAGAATTATGGAGGAATGCAGAGTAGTAGCTAAAAAAATAAAATAAATTCAAAGAGTAGAAATGGGTTTAGAGACAGAGGGAATGGAATGTTGTATAAATATGGTTCCATATGTAACATCAGACTACTGGAGCTAATGATGACATTAAAAGGCATTCAGTTCTATAACAATTGTGTCATTTTGCAAGTGGAAATAATGGTTGGGAAATTTAGAAACCCTCTTAAAGTTACAGAACCCCTGGTTCCTGTAGCAGAATCACGTCTGGAAGCCTCCTGAATTTTCCCCATCTCCTATTCTTGCCAGTACCACTTATTTCTTCTGTATCAATTAGTTTCAGTGAATTACTTGCTTCATTTAGTAATTTTTTTATTGTGGTAAAAACTCTTAACATGAGACCTACCCTTTCAAGTTTTTAAGAGCATAATAAGCCCTGTTAACCATAGGTATAATGTTGTATAGGTCTTTTGAACATACTTATCTATATAACTAAAAATTTATACCCATTGAACAGAAATTCCATTTTCCCCCAACTCCAGCACTTACCAACCACCATTCTACTCACCATTTCTATCAGTTTGACTATTTTAGATACCCTTTTATAAGTGGAATCATTCGTTATTTGTCCTTCTGTGACTGGCTAAATTTTACTTAGCATAGTGTCCCCATATTTAGCTATGTTGTTTATAGAGCAGGATTTCCATCTTTTGAAGACAGAATAATATTCCACTGTGTCTATACAACTCATTTGTTTTATCCATTGACTTACCAATGGGCATTCAGGTTATTTCCATATCTTGACTTTGGTAAATTATGCTGCAACAAACATGGGCGTTCATATGAATTTCTTTTGAGATCCTGATTTGAGTTCTGGATATATACCCAGAAGTTGGAATGCTAAATACTACAGCAATTTTTTTTTTAATCACTGTCATACTTTTTCAATGGTGACTACCATTTTGCATTCCCACCAACATTTCCAAATGGTTCTCATTTCTCCATATACTTGCAAACTGTTTTTACATTTTGAGGATTTTGTTTGTTTTTATAGTAGCCATCCTAAAAGTTGTGCTATCTCATTGTAGTTTTGATTGGAATTTCCCTAATAATTAGTAATATTGAGTGTCTTTTCACATACCTTTTGTCCATTTGTGTAACCTCTTTGGAGAAATATCTACTTAAATCCTTTGCCCATTTTTAATTGGGGGGGTTACTATTAAGTTGTAAGAGTGTTGCACATTTTGGATATTAATCCCTTATTAGATTTATGATTTGCAAATATTTTCTCCCGTTCTGTAGCTTATCTTCACTTTGTTGATGTCTCCTTTGCTCTATAAAAGCTTTTTATCTCAATGTAATCCTGCTTGTCTAATTTTGCCTTTGTGGCTTGTGCTTTTTATGTCAGATTCAAGAAATCATTGCCAAGCCCAATGTCATGAAGCTTTTTATATATGTTTTCTTCTAGGAATTTTTACAGTTCCAGGTCTTATATCTCAGTCTGTAACCCATTTTAAGTTGATTTTTATGTATGGTGCAAGATAAGGGCCTGATTTCATTCCTTTTGCATGTGGATATCCACTTTCCCCACCACCATATGGTGAAGAGAGTGTCCTTCCCCATTGTGTATTCTTCATACCCTTGTCAAAGATCAGTTGACCACATACGTGTGGGTTTGTTACTGGGCTCTCTGTTCTGTTCCATTGAAATATTTGTCTGCTTTATGCTAGCACCATACTTTTTAAATTACTGCACTCTAATATATTTTAAAATTAGGGCATGTCATGCCTCCAATTCTGTTCTTTCTCCAGATCATTTTTCAGTATTTGATCTTTTGTGATTCCATATGAATTTTAGGATTTTTTTTTTTACTTCTATAAAAAGTGCCGCTGAAAAGGATTGCGTAGACTTTGTAGATCATGAACATTTTAACAGTGTTATTTCAAATATGTGGACATGAGAAGTCTTTCCATTTACTTGTGTATTCTTTTAATATCTTTCATCACTGAGTTGTTGTTTCCAGTATACAAGTATCTCACTTCCTTGTTTAAGTTTATTCTTATTTTGTTCTTTTTGATGCTAGTATAAATGATTTTTTTAAATCTTCTTTTTAGATCACTGTTAGTGTATAAAAAACTATTTTTATGTGTTGATTTTGCATGCTGCAAATTTACTGTATTTGTTTATTAGTTCTAACATTTGTCAATTATTTATTAAAAATTTGTCCTACATGAATATTGGAAGCAATAACCACAATGTAGTCAGAGATATATTTTAATACCAGTCATATTATTTGGCCCAGCTAAATACTATTCTGTAATCTTAATACTTTGAATTCTAATTAATTATATTAATGATAAAATGTCCTTATAAGCCATTCACAAATTTCTATGTCTAATTGGAATTATTGATTCTACAACTAAATAGAATACTGACTACTTAGAACTAGGATGAGGCAGGGGTTGTTATTTTAACCAAAGAATGCAAGTACATTAACAGTACCATACAATCCTATTTTAAGCAAAGTGGAGACAGTTTTTTGTTTTTGTTTTTTTTTTTTTTTTTGCCATCATGTTCAGTATGAATTATTGATGTAGATGAAATCATACTGGAGAATTAAATAAAATGTGTGGAATTTGGCATGGGGGATGATCAACTTCCAAGGAGGCCACCAGTGATTCTTGCCTGCTGGCATTCCTACCTTTGCCCCTGCTGATGCTAAGTAGGGCTGACCTGGGTAACCAGTAGGGTATTGCAGGGAAAAGGTGTATGAGTTTGGAGGCCAGGTAATACCATGCATCATGGCTTCTGCCTTGTTCATTCTTGTATCCCTAACTCTGGGGTAGCCAACTGCCAAACATTAAAAGCATCCAGGGAACCCTGTTCTGTGGTCTACCTGCAAAGAAACTACTGTCTGCTCCCAGCAACCCACGCTGACTTCTCAGGCCTCTGAGTGAGTAATCTTAAAAGTGGTTGCTCCAGCTCTGGTCAAACTTTCAGATTGTTTCAAGCCCAGCTGATATTTCATCCATAAGCTGTTTAGAGACTCTGAGCCACAGCATCTACTTAAACTGACCCTGGATTTCTGATCCACAAGTTTGTGTAAAACACAAGTGTTTATTTTCTTAAGCTGCTAAATTTGGGGATTTGTTACACAAGAAACATAATACGGTGTGTAAAGCCAGAAACCCCCAAAATCACTTACAAAGTTGTATAATTATAAGAATCCAGCAAGATTATAATGTTCAACCTGACTTAACAGAACTGGTAATTTTCCCCCTGAACTTTGCTCCCTTAGAAGGAATGTATAGCTATTTTGTTATTACTTTTGTTAGAGGAAGGGTAGGTGTATGTCTTAGTCTGTATTGTGCTGCTATAACAAAATGGATACTTTGTATAGAAAAGAGGTTTATTTAGCTCACAGTTTTGGAGGTGCAAGACCATGGTACTGGTACCAGCCTGTGGTGAGGACCTAACTCTGAGGAAAACTAACCCACTCCTCCTGCAACACCTAACACACCCCTTGAGACTAATATGAATCCCTTCATGAGGGAGTCCTGATCCAGTCACTTTCCCTAGGCCTCACTTCTTGAAGGCCCACCTCTTTGTAATACCCTTATAGTGGGGACCAAGCTTCCAACACATGAATATTTGGGAGACAAACCTTAACAGTGTGGTATGTAAATTCCTTTCTAGGGAATATTTGAAGACTGAGGTGTTTACATCCCTTAAGAGAGTGAAATTAGTCCTAATAACTTAGAGTCAGACTTCAAGGGTCATCAATATTTCTTGTGAAAAAGAGGATTTGAAGCCATGTATGTATGGAAGGGATAGGGAGAGTAGATGGTCCAGGTAAATTGTTAAATCTGAACTTGTGTATAAAGACATCCTGCTTCCAGGAACTGTGGGATAATTACAGGGAAGAGGAAGAAAAAGATTCTCTAGAAAGGGTGAAATAACTCAGAGACCTTTCAACATCTCAACACCTTCCTCATTCTGTATGTGAGCACATTCCTCTTGTTATGCACCCATGATCCATCATTTTACTACTGTTTAGGAATAATTAAATTGTGGCTATGATAGGAAGTGCCACTAGGTTTTATTCTTTGCCCTTTGACCTTACTCTGCAATGTTCCTGGGCACTGGTAAGTCCAAAAGAACCCCCTGAGTACCTGCAAGTGGAGAAAGAGTGGAGGAATATCTAAGGAAGGCTCCACTGGATAAGTTTAAAACCCTACCCCATACCATCCTGAGACAGTATCAATGAAAGCATTCTTATATATATGCACATTTTTTTCCCAGTCTTTAGGGATGTTTTAGTTTTTAACTCATCCTGGTAGGTTACATATCTGTTTGTGCATACAAAAAATGGTTGACCTCACCACTGATTCTTTTTTTTTTAAATTTGTATTAGTGCATTATAGGTTTACATAATGATGGGATTAGTTGTCACATATTCCTAGATGCACACAATTCAGCAATACAATTTGTTCAATATCCCCCACACACACCCCTCTACCTCCCTCTCCCATCCCCTGATCCCTTGCCTTTCTTCTGGGTCCTATATTGTTCCTAAATAACCCAAATACAGTGACATAATTCTTATACCTATGAAGAACATTATATATATATAATATAATATATATAATATAATTATATAGTATATTATATGATATATAATATATAATATACATATTATATAATATAATGTATAATATATAATATATATTATATAATATATATATAATATAATATATATAATATATACAGTGACATTTATAACTGCTTGGAATGTACCTTGCTTTATCTTAGTTCCAACATTTCCTCTTCTCCTCCCTTCCTGTCATCCCTTGTTATTCTTCAAAATATTTGACAATTGGATTAAATATTTACGTTTTTATACGGATATGCAGCATAGCTTGGTCAAATATCTTATGAAGTATCTTGCAACTGTATCTCATAAATATTAACATTTTTGCATTTTTGTTCTATGGATCTAATACATAAGTTTGTCTACTTTACTCCCAAGCCTGGGTTTAGGTCCAGCCTTCACAAATGAGGGATACCATTCAGCCCTTGACTCTCTGGGTTTGGCTAACTTTGCTCAGCATGATTTCTTCCAATGCCATCCATTTACTTTCAATAGATGCAATATCATTGTTTCTAACAGCTGAGTAGAATTCCACTATATATATATATATACATACACGTATATACATGTATGTATATATATATAGATATAGATACACCAGAGCTTTTGGATCCATTCATCCAGTGAGGGACATCTGTGTTGGTTCCATAATTTAGCTACTGTAAATTGAGCTGCTATGAAATGGATTTTGCTGTGTCGCTGTAATGTGCTGATTCTAACTCTTCTGGGAAAATACCCAGAAGAGAGATAGCTGGGTCATATGGTGGATCCAACCCTAATTTTTTGAGGAGTCCCCACAGCTTTCCAGAGCAGCTGGACCAGTCTGCAATTCCACCAACAGTGTGCTAGTATTCCTATCTCCCCACAACCCCTCCATCATTTGTTATTATTTGTATTCTTCATCTTTGCCAGTCTGACTGGAGTGAGGTGAAATCTTTATGTAGTTTTGATTTGCATTTCTCTGATTACCAGTGATTTAAAACACTTTCTTATGTATTAATTGGCTTGCTTAGTGTTCTCTGTTGAGAAGTTTCTGTTTAGCTCTTTGGCCCATTTATTGATTGGATTATTTGTGTTTTTGTATCTGAGTTTTTTAAGTTCTTTGTAAATTTTGGATCTTAGTTCCCAGTCAAAGGAATCACAGACCATGATTCTCTCCCATTCTGTAGGTTGTCTCTTGACTGTTTTGACTATTTCTTTGGGTTTACAGAAACTTTTTAGTTTAATGACATCCCACTCACTGATTTTTTACTGTAATTCTTTCACTTTAGGATTTTTGTTGAGGAAGTCATTGCCAACTCCCATATGCTGGAATGTTGGTCCTAATTTTCATTCTAGCGGTTGTATGGTAGCTGGTTTAATTCCTAATTCCTTGATCCATTTAGATTTGGTTATTGCATATGCACATTTTTTTCTGAAGAAATTTGTAACTTTTATCAGATTTTAAAATGGGCATATGATCCAAATAAGGTTGCTCAAATCTAGAAATATTTAAAATGTTAAATACACATCTTAACAAGTACTGTTTCCTTTTATAAATGGAAATTTCATCCTGTGAATTTTATAATGTTATTGTAATATTTTAATGCTATATTAATTGATGTGAGTGATTTATAAATAATAGTTTACATAATACCTAACATAATATCTAGCATATTTCTCAAAGTAGTTATTCTTTAAAAAAGGGGGTTGGGGGCAATCAAAGGAGATATTTCATAATTATTTGTTAAATGAATGAATTATAAATGAAAAGAAGAAAGGAAGGCATATATGAGCCTATATATGAACAAAATTCCATAAAATTTGTTTTCTGGGAAGGTAGAAAAGTAATGTTCTATCCACTTTGTTAAAGATTGAGATAGTATGTTTTGGTTCAAAATAAATATGGTTAATCAGCATTCTTCCTTCCCTTCTCCAACTTAAATCCATTCTTTTCTCTGTCCTTCCTTGTACTCTTGCAAAACTGCATCTGGCAGTTAGCAGCTGTTTGGGAGGCACTGGCAGGAGGCTGGAGGGCAGAAGGAGGAAGAAAGAGGTCAGGGTACTTCTCCCAATCACCCCTTGCTTTAAAAACGCATCTTTGTCGGCAGCCTCATCCCTTAGTCTACTGTGCTAACTTTTTTTTCTTTTTACTTAAGAGTATATAGAGATACAAATGAGAGGGAAATATTATCAGACCATCAATAACCAAAGTATATATACATAGTTATCCAGGGGTAATGCCCAAACATGGATGACCACCTTGAATTTCACCTGTTGCAGTTACCCCCAGGAGAACTCTTGCATAAAATGGGTATCTTGTGGAGGAATAACCTCTGCTTTAGAAGGTTCGCCTATATTCCCGCTCTCCAGTATCTTAGGAGATCTTCAAATACAATCCCCCCACCCCCTCCCCCTCCCTACACCTCCCAGTATCTAGGATACCATCCCCCTATTATGCTGACAATAGTTACTGTGCTAACTTGATGGTGCTTGTTCTAAGCTTCTATCTCTCCTCACGGCCATGAGGTTGGTAGGTGTTAGTTGATTATGGTTATGGGTTAGATCTGAGTTGTTCCCCAAAAATACATGTGGGAGGCAATGCAAGAAAGTTTAGAGGTAAAATGATTGGTTTATGAGAACTTTAAACTAATCAGTGCATTGATGCACTCGAGTGGATTAACTAGGTGGTAACTGTAGGCAGGCAGTGTATGACTGAAGGAGGTGGGTATGCCTTTGAGGTGTACATTTTGTCCCTGGTTAATGAAGCTCTCTCACTGCTTTCTGATTGCCGTGTCTTGAACCTCTTTCCTCTGTCATGATGGTCTACCTCACCTCAGGGAGAATGGGCCATCTATGGGCTGAGACATCTGAAACCAGGAAGACCAAATAAATTTGTCCTCTAAAATTTTTCTTGTCAGTCCTTTGGTCACAGCAGCAAAAAAGATGACTAAAAAATGACGTCTCATGTGTAGACACAAAGACATACTTTCATTGATTTAAGATTACATCTCTGTGGGTAGGGATGTGGCTTAGTGGTAGAGGAATTGCATAGCACATATAAGGCCTTAGGTCTGACACGCAGCACCACAAAAAAGAAAAAGATTATATCTCAGATCCAGCGTCAAATACACTACTCACGAGCTTTTCTCTGACAATTTAATCCCAGAAAACTGTTCATAGAATTGGCTACCTATATAGTACTTGTAATTAATGCAGAACTTTAAGAGGAAATAAAATGAATTCTTATTTTAAAACAACCTTTAAACTGTTACAACTAGGCAGTGAAAGCAGTTAAGAAAAACTTCATGCCATAGCCCTTTGTATGAATTAGGGTAAAATGTGGGAAAGTCAAGACTTGTTCTCAGTGACTTCCCACATCCTTTCTACCCCTACCTCCAGCCCCGTCTGCCCTTGTATGCTGTCATTTGTTTATTAAACAGTTAAAGTCATTTATGTTTTTCACATCTGTAGGACTAACTTGCATATATCTTCACTGACCCAAAACAAAGCTGGGAACAAAAAAAAAAAAATGCTCCCTGGCCATAGCACGTGTGCATAGATGCCATTCTGTTTCTTTCCATATTGCTCAGACTTGACAGCTCTGATAGGCATTCTACAAAGCGGAGGAGGTGACCTTTCTAAGGTCTTTCCTCCATATTTGAGTCCTGTTTGGTTTCCACTCTTAGTTTCTGCTTGAGAACTAAGTCTGTACTCTTCTGTTTACTTTTCTGTACCTGGGGGAAATGATGTGTATGAGAGAGAAGCTTGGTCAAGGAAACAAAGATACAAGCTTGAGTCCTGAGTTTCCATCCACTCCATCTAGATGAGAATTATATCTCATTCCATAGGGGAACCTCTTGGGCATCGGATAGTTTCCCTGTATCAGATATTCTTAAAACTTTTGCTTTGGGGCTGGAGTGGTGGCTCAGCGGTTTCGGCACTTGCCTGCCAAGCATGAGGACCCGGGTTCAAACCCCAGCACCACGTACACAACTGAGTGTTGGAGCAACGAAGGCCACGTGAAAAACTAAATAAAGTTGTTTCTCTCTTTCTGTCTCTCTCACTACCCCTCTCTCTTTAAAAAAAAAAAAAAAAACAGTTTTGCTTTCACCACAAAGTCAAACCCATAGCTTACTTTCCCCATTTCATCATTCATGTAACCATTTCTAGTAACTTATAGTAACAAAATGAAAAATGTAACAATTAGGTTGACTTCTCCACAAATTTGAGGATACTCCTGTGAATATCAGAATTTAGAATATTTATCCATATAGTTTGAGATGGGTTGGGTGGATGGAGGGCAAAATTAGGAAATAAACTCACTCATCTTCTCTGCTATTTCAGAAGGTTACATCTTTATTTGCATGTCAATTTTTATGCTTTTTTCTTAACTTTAGGGTATTCCCCCTTCATTTCTTATTTGATGAGTTGATAAATTTTCTAGGCCTTAAAAAAAATATTAAGGTAGAGAAAGTTGGTGATACAGTGGTAATTGGTCACATGGGCATCTTAGGAATATCCGAAACATGTGTTTTCCTCCACACCTGCTAAGCTTTGGATTTGAATGCTTTTACCTAATTTCATTTCTGAGGGTGATAATAAATTTCACTTTTGGAATACTTGATGTTTGTTAGTGGGAATGCACTGGGGACTTTAATATTTCCAAACATATAAATGTACAAATTTGCATAAATATCAAGAGGTTCAGCAACTTTCAGCATTATCTATGGACCCCATGTGAAAACAATCCCTGATTATGCTAAATTATAGTTTATTTCTTGACTAATGTTCTCAATCTATAAAGGAGTTTATGAAGTCATGTAGTTTATACTATTGTCTTTCGACAAAATAATCTCAGCAAATGTGTCAAAGAAAAACTATTATAAGAAACAGAGTACTGTTTCTG